>OZ023254.1:32729819-32936893 GCA_964007305.1 Netelia melanura | reverse complement strand
CGGGGTGAGCGGGCGCCAGGTACGAATACCACCGGAAAACCGGCTTGTTTAAGTTTGTCACCCCGGATGCGCCACTGGGAAGCTAAATAGAACCTGCGGGGCACGGCGGAGTCCCGGGCACACCAAATCGGCTAGGCCAGCCCGACTCAAGGTCGGTAATGGTAGAGGGGCGTGGACGGGGCGCGAGGACCAAGGTAAAGAAAAGACGACGAACGCAGTAAATAAGGTCTAGGTTCTCTTTATTGTAACGTTGCTGGCGACCACGCCTACATCCGTCTAAATCTGGTGGACGGCGACTGGTGGCTAAGACGCGTGAAAGATGGCACGAGGCCGCGAAAATAGCGACGAGGATCCCCGAGACGGGGCGACAATATGGCCGAAAAAGTAGCGACGAACTATCCTAGAAGGGAGCGATAGGCACGACTATGAGGTAGCGACGAAGCAGATTCGAAGGTAACGGGGAAAACTCCTGAAAGGTAGCTGCGGGCTAGGGGAAGGTAGCGATACGAACTACGGGAAGGTAGCAGCGAAGGGCACTCGACAGTAACAACGAAATATTCGAAGATAGCGAGAATTTATTCAAAGATAGCGAGGAGTTACTCAAAGGGAATGACAAAAGATACTTGAAGGTAGCGAAAGATTACCGAAAGGAAGCGACAAAACTTGAAGGTAGCGAGAGATCAACGAAAGGTAGCGACAAAGAATATTCGAAGGTCGCGAGGGATTACCAAAAGGCAGTGCCACACGACATTCGAAGGCAGCGACGAAAGGTACTCGAAGGTAGCGAGGAATCAACGAAAGGTAGCGATAAAAGATATTCGAAGGTAGCGACGAAAGGTACTCGAAGGTAGCGAGAAATCAACGAAAGGTAGCGATAAAAGATATTCGAAGGTAGCGAGGAATTAACGAAAGGTAGCGCAAAAGGGCACTCGAAGGTAGCGAGAAATTCCTTTAAGGTAGCAACGAAATGTACTCGAAGGTAGCGCGAAATTACTTCAAGGTAGCGAGAAATTACTTCAAGGTAGCGACAAAACGCATTCGGAGGTAGCGAGAGATTACCAAGAGGCAGCGACAAAAGATACTCGAAGGTAAAGACAAATATATACTCGAAGGTAACGACGAACTTACTTCAAGGTGGCGACGAAGCGTATTCGGAGGTAGCGAGAAATTACCAAAAGGTAGCGATAAAAGAGACTCGAAGGTAGCGATAAAGGTACTCGAAGGTAGCGAGAAATTACCAAAAGGTAGCGATAAAAGATACTCGAAGGTAGCGAGAAATTACCAAAAGGTAGCGATAAAAGATACTCGAAGGTAGCGCGAAATTACCCAAAAGGTAGCGATAAAGGATACTCGAAGGTAGCGCGAAATTACCAAAAGGTAGCGATAAAAGATACTCGAAGGTAGCGACGGGGTAGACGGGAAAATAGCGACGAACATCACGACAGACCACGAAAAGACAGCAACGCATTCCGAATTTACTCTATCGCGAGAGCGGGATACACAGACGAAGGTCGGGGCAGACAAAGACGACATAATATCGACACCGAACATGGTTGCGCGTTTCCACCTGAGCAGCTAGCGGCCACCTTCGCGGAGGTGGCGGAAGCCCTACCGGCCGACCGGTAAAACAAGGAAATACGCCGAGTCGGCATGACTCAAATCATCGACCTAATCGAACAAAATCCTAATCCCAAACTTACCAAAACGAAACGGCGGTCCAACGTCGAAACTATGGCTCGGCGTCGCAAAACGGAATCAAACGGTACTGACGAAGGAGGAAAACGACTCGGGAACACGGTGACACTGAAAACACTTCTTACCCGCAAGACGAGATCTAAGCTACTCCCCGGTCGATGTGTAGCGCGTCTCACGTGCTGGCCGACGCGCGCCCCACTTAGTCGAAAAATCGATATTTTCCCCAACTATGCAAAATTTCGTGGACGATGATTGACGCGCGACGGCCGCTACCCCTACTACGCGGTACGGCGGGGAAGTAAGAAAGAGAGCGAAGGAGAGAGCAGACAATGGGTACGTGCACGGCTCGCGACGGAGCAAGTGCTCCCGCACTCGTTGTCCTCTAAGTCCTGTATCACGTGATCATAACACCGAACGCGATGATTATCGGTGTCGGACGCCTCTGATTCCTGGAACTCGCGTTGGTTTATGGTGCGACTCTCGTTTCTAGTTTTCAATGTTTCGGCCGGCTTATTTTTGTGCGGGATTTGATGTCTCGTTGGCCACGAGGGGCGTTAATCCGCCTCGCACAATAAATAGCCGATTTTGGTGACGAGAAGGCGCAAAAACTCGTCACAAAACCCCCTCCAAAGATGTTAGCAGTCCGTGCTTTGGGCCATCGAGGACTAGCTGGGTGCGGCGGTGGTGGCTGAAACAAAGAGGTGAGATCGCGGGGAGGTCTGCCCACTGGGAGAAATGGGCGGTCGGGAAGACCAAATGAAGGCTCAGGCGTTAGCAAAGCGTTTTAATCTGGTGCCAAGGTACTGCCAGTGCGGTGCGTTACAGGGTTAGGTAAGGAGTGAGCGTAGTGCCGGCGTAGCTTACCAAACAAAACTAAAAAAAAACTTGCTCGTAAGTGAGCTGATCAGGCGCGGAAGCGGTATAACAGAAGGAAAAGAAACAAAGTTGGTACTAACAACCACCAGGTAAACTTAGTTAACTGACCCGTGGTCAGAAGAAGGGAGCAAACAAAACAAAAGAAAACGAACAGAAGCTCTGGTCGGCTTTGGTTCGTCGCGGAGCCATCAGGGTGGCTTACCACCACGGTTTCTCGTCCTGCGCGATGCTGGGAGTCTGTCCGGGCTCCTGGGAAGGTAGACGCTCGCGTGGTATGTTGCCTCCTTGAGAGGGAACGAAAGGGCCCTCGGCGCGCCAGGCCCTCCCATGGACCGGGCAGGTCTTGACAGTGACTCCGGGCCGCCCGCAGCGGTAACAACACACCTGTTTCGGGGCGGTGCAGTTGGTCCTGGTGTGGGTGGGGTCCCCACAATTGAAGCAACGACCAAAACGTGATTGGCAGGTGCTGGAGGTTGGCTTGTTAGATCCGTTTTCTGGGCACACCGGCCTTTTGTCGTGGCGAGCAGGAAGTTGAGATGGTCCCGGTTTCTCCCAGGCCAGGGGACGACAGCGGACCGTTTCTGTGGCGGGTGCCGTGTGGATTTTGGTCACCGGAGGAACCACGGGGGGTAACTCCGTTTGGGTAGCCAGGTTACGGAGCTGCCCCCCCCCCCCCGACCTGGGCCTCCGCCTCTGTGGTGGCGATCCGTACCGTCTGTGCCGCACAATGGACCGTGGGCGGGAAGTCGGAGACATCCCCGGAAGTGGCTAGCCGTACTGGCTGACCGAACCCCGCTAAGAGAGGGCGAGGGCCCGATTCCCGGTGGGTGAGGGTGACGATCAGTTTCCGTAGGTTGTCGAAAAACCCTGGCCGTAAATATTGCACCGCTCGTAGTTCGCGGACATAGCCCCGGATGGGGTCCAAGACGGGGTCGGGGTCGATGGGACAGTCGTCCTCGAGGTCCCGGGCTAACAGGATTTCCTCCGCTAGCGAAGGTGCTTCGGTGGCGGCTCCCGAAGAACTAGCCGCTTCCATGGCCGATGACACCGGCGAATAACACCCGGGCGGGGGTAGCTGTGGATCCTCCAGGATCTCGATGGAAGGCGATGAGGATGTTTCCGGCCGGGGCGGGCTACAGTCGCCTCGCAGGTCGTTGTCGCGAGCCTCTGCCACGGCAAACCAGTCCTCTTCGGATGGCGTGGGACTAAAACTCCTCGACATTGCGCAATCTTCTCTGCAAGAATTGGTTAGACGGAGGTGCCGGGTGGGCGTTTAATAGCAGTTAGGTGGCTGGTCCATAAGGTAGTTATGTAAGGAAACCAGGTAGCGGGGAACAACTTTGCTGCACTCAGGCCGAAAGGTAGCTCAGATGTTAGCGGTATTTAGGGAAAGGTAGCGCAAAGTTCGCAATGCAGGGCAAAAGGTAGCTCAGAAGTTAAGGAGGCTTCGCCGTGTTAAGGTCGATCTACAAGGTAGCTATTTAGAAAACAAGGTAGCGAACAAGAAGGAAGCTTCGCCGTGTTAGGGCCGAAAGGTAACTTGAAAGTCAATCTACAAGGTAGCTATTTAGAAAAAGAAGGTAGCGAAAAAGGAGGAAGCTCCGCCGTGTTAGGGCCGAAAGGTAACTTGAAAGTCAATCTACAAGGTAGCTATTTAGAAAAACAAGGTAGCGAAAAAGAAGGAAGCTCCGGCCGCGGTATTCTGGAAGGTGGCTCGAAAGTTCGCGATTTAGACTAAGAGGTAGCTCAAAGGGAGCCACGGATTAAACGGAAATGGCCAATGGAGAAGCGAGCGACTCCAAAGGTAGCCGTGGGTAACCTGAAGGTACTCGGTTCGGGCCTCCTAGCGAGGTGAAGATAGCCAACGATAACTGCCCGAAAGGCACATGGTCGCATCGCGGTAGTGAGCGGTAGGGGTAGTCTGAGGGAAGCTACGCAACCGTTCTAGTTAGCTCGGCCGCGTGGTGGTCCCCGCCTCGGACGTGAAGGACCTGGTTCCCCGTGAGAGGAAACTGGTGGTGGTCGTTCGGTAGGAAGAGGTGGTTCCAACGGCGGTGTGAATGGTTTGAGGTCCTTTACGTGAGCCTTGCCGACCCACGTCCCCGCACAGTCTTTGAGTTCGACGACTGTCGGAGAGAGATGACGGAGGATCCTAAACGGGCCGTGATACTTTGTCGCTAGCTTCGCTGCGACGTGCTGGGCTGCCGACGAGAGTACATGTTGACGCTTCAAAACCTGGTCGCCAGCCACGTAGGTTCGGTCACGGCGGCGCAGGTTATACTGCCGAGCTTGACGGTCAAAGGCTTCACCCAAGGCGTGTTGCACTAGTTTCCTTACTTCCGTCATGCGGGACATCCTTTCTTGCCACTCCTGCGGAGGTAACGGGGAGACGTCGGAAAGCTGTTGCCGGGCCATTAATGCGGTGGGACGTGGCTCCCTTCCGAAGTTAAGGAAGGCGGGTGACGCCTGGATGGAGCTATGATAGGCTGTGTTGTACGCGAAACGGAACTCCGAAAGGTGGTTGTCCCAGCTTCGATGGTCCTGACCCACGAATGCGACGATCATCCCTTTGAGCACTCGGTTGACCCTTTCGACGGGGTTAGCCTGCGGATGGTACGGTGGTGTAGTGTCGTGACGGATACCGGTTCTTTCCGTCAGGTCTTTAATGTACTTGTTGTTGAATTCCGTGCCGTTGTCGGTGAGGAGGGAGCGAGGAGAGCCCCAACGAGAGATGACGAGGTCCTCCAAAGCGTTGACGATTTGCTGCCCATTGGCTTTGCGGAGGGGTGTGCACTCGATCCACTTGGTGAACAGGTCCTGGATGACGAGGATGTAGGCGAAACCGGATCGACTTGGGGGAAACGGCCCCATAATGTCGGCGGCTATGCCGTCCCAGGGCTGGGTGTATGCCCTTCGCCCCATCTTCCCCACCGGAGTAGCTTGCTCCACTTTGCATCGCTGGCACGTGCCGCAGGCCTGTATGTAACGGGTGACCTCCCGGAACATCGTTGGCCAGTAATAGTAGGTAGCGAGCCGCTTGAATGTCTTGTCGATGCCCAGGTGTCCGGCTTGAGGTGGGTCGTGGGCCTCGGAAATGACGGTTCGCCGGAGCGCGGGTGGCACCACCAATTTCCATGCTGTCAAGTCCGTCAACTCGGACGTGGTCCAAGGGGGTCGGCGATGGTGAAAGAGTTGGTTCCCTTCGATCTTCCAGTCTGGACATTTGTCCGGGTGAGTTCGGACGCGGTTGAATTGCGTCTGGTACCAATCGATCGGCGGGGTGCCCACGGCAAGTAAGGTCGCATGGGCGACTTCAGGTATGCGGGATAAGGCGTCTGGTACGTGATGGAAAGCTCCCTTGCGATGTATGACCTCGTAGTCGTATTCCTGAAGCTCGAGGGCCCAACGTCCCAATCGGCCAGTTGGATTCTTTAAGTTGTGTAACCAACGCAAGCTAGAATGGTCGGTCACGACGGTGAAACGGTAGCCTTCCAGGTAGCATCGAAATTTCTGGATGGCCCAGATCACAGCTAGGCATTCTTGTTCGGTAGTGGTGTAGTTACGCTCGGCGTCCCGTAGGGCGCGACTGGCGTAAGCAATCACTTGCTCCTGTTCCCCTGTGGTTTGGGTGAGCACCGCGCCCAATCCCACACTGCAGGCATCTGTTTGTAGAACGAATGGCTTTTCGAAGTCCGGACAGGCAAGTGTTGGCGGTAGTGTCAGCTGATGGCGGATGACGTCGAACGCCTCGTTCTGGTCGGCGCCCCAGGTCCACGGCTTGTTTTTCTTGAGCAGGGTGGTAAGTGGGTGCGCCAGTTGCGCGAAGTCCGGGATGAAACGCCGGTACCAGGAAGCCATGCCTAAGAACCGCCGCAGCTGTTTGATATTGCGTGGGGCGGGGTATTCCAGGATGGGTGCTACCTTATCCCGATCGACCTGTAACCCCTGGCGATTAACGATGAAACCGAGGTAGCGTACCGCGGAGCAGCAGAATTCGCTCTTTTCCGGGTTGATAGTTAGCCCGGCCTCGTGGATCCGACGAAGGACTAGACGGAGCCAATGTAGGTGGTCCTTGAAGGTAGACGTAACGATGATAATATCGTCCAGGTAGACGTACACGTGCGGCTGCAGTTCTGGTCCGAGTAGGCGGTCGAGCAAGCGCTGGAAGGTAGCGGGGGCGTTCGTGAGCCCAAACGGCATGCGTCTGAATTGGAAAAGACCCATGCCCGGGACAGTGAATGCCGTAATCTCCCGGCTAGTCTCTTCCAGGGGGACCTGGAAGTAGGCTTGGCTTAGGTCCAAGGTTGTGATGTAGTTCGCGCTACGAGCTTGTCCAAGATCCCGTTCATGTGTGGAATTGGGTAGGCGTCCTTCTTCGTGACACTATTGACCTTCCGGAAGTCGAGACAGAAACGCAGTTTCCCATTGGCCTTTTTGACCATCACAATCGGGCTTGACCATTCGCTCTACGATGGCTCGATGACGCCATCGGCGAGCATCTCTCTGACGGCGGCGTGGATAGCCTCTTGAATGACCGGGGAGACGGTGTAATAACGCTGCTTGATGGCGCGGTGCCCTCCTACGTCTATGCGGTGTTCGACGAGGCTGGTAGCGCGGAGGAGTTTCGGTGCCGGCGGAATCTCTTTAGCTACCAAGGCTGCTAGGCGGCGGGCCTGGTCGGGGGCGAGCTCCTGGAGGCCGCAACACGCTGCCGTAGCCGGGGTTCCGGCTTGCCGCGTCTCGAACGGGTGGTACTGCTCGGGATGTAGCTTAGTGAACCAACGAGCGTGGTCGAAGTCGATGACAAATTGCGCTGCCTGGAGGAAGTCTATCCCCAGAATGCAAGGTAACGTGAGCACCGGTAGGGAGTAAGCGGTGAGGTGGAAGAGAACGTCGTCTAGCTGGGCTGTGAAGTCGGCCGCCTCGTACGCTACGGCTTCCTGGCCGCCCGCCATTACCACGTGGAGCGGTGGTGGATTATAAAATAGTTGGCCGTTCTCCCGCAGTTTGTCGACTGTGTGGGGCCAAGGAAGGTCCGGCTGGAGCCTGTGTCCACTAGAGCTCGCACCTTCAGATCCCCAATGGTGATCGTGAGGTAGAGAGCCGTAGAACTATCGACATTGTGTAGGTTGACGCGCCAGTCGGTCGGGTCGGCGAACGAGGGAACGGTGATCAGGCGGTTCCTAGGAGTCGAGAGTTGTTCGGTGGCGGGATTGCTCCGTACAGGTCGAGGTCCCGCCGTTAATGGTTTCCCGAACAAGGACACTCCGGGCTTCGAACGCCGTTTTTCCCACAGCGGTAGCAGAATAGCCGCTTGGCCTCCCTACAAGAATTGAAACGGTGGCCGCTCGCGAAGGCTACTTGCTTATCCCGTGACGCCAGGTGGCGTGGTGGGTTGGCCCGATCGGAAGTCCCGTTCGTTCCTTGAACTGGTTTCGGTGGTGCACGCGGCGGTTCCCGATGGTAATACGTTGGCTGGTTTGACGACTCAGGTTCGTCCCGCGAGACTTCGGGTACCCAGTCCTCCTGGCCGCTTTCCAACGTGGCATAAAGGTGCTTCGCCGGTGGTGCGGCTCGCTGCGATCGTGGGCTCCGGTAGGCTAATTCAGGGCACAGGGATTGGTTTGGTGTCGGGGGCGCCCGATATGTTCGGGCAGCCTGGTAACTCTTCTCGGTACGAGTCGCGATGTGCTCCAGAGAGTCGAAGTCGTAGAGGTCGTCCCGATGGATCGCGATTTGAAGCTAAGGGAGCATGTTCCGTTGTGCGTATTGGATTTGTTCAGCTTCGCTCCAGGGTGGTCGGAGGCGGTTGAACAAGCCGCGTAAACACGTCAGGTAGTCGGCCACCGGTTCCTCGGAACCTTGGGTACGGCGCATCACCTCTTTCCTCAGGGCGTACTGGTAATCTGGGTCACCGAACCGTAGACGGCAAGCGTCCTTGAAGTGGCCCCAACTGGCCCACCGGCTGCTATCGTTGCGGTACCATTGCAGCGCGATCCCCGTGAGGAAGAACGGTAGACAGCGCAACAGGTCTGCATCACTGACAGGGAATAACGCGCGTCCCTCGGCGACTCGTGTGAGGAACGTCTCGACATCCTCGCTCCGACGGCCCGAGAAGGAAATGTTCCATTTCCTCATGATATTGAGGACGGCCGATGCGGATGAATAAGGGGGTCGATTTCCGCGGTCTGGGTCCTCGTCCCTCCTTGGCCAAGTAGGGCCGGACATCGCCGCCTGGCCGAGGTTCCCACGTAGAGGTGCCTCGGGGATGCCGGCTCCCTCCGGCCGCTGCGGTCCGATGCCGCTGAGCCTTCCAGTAGGCGGATGTGTGATATCTCCTGGCGTGGTTCGGCTGCGCGGGTAGCTGGCACCCGAGAGGACACGAGGCTCCTGCCTTGGGATTGCCCCTTGTGGAGGAACGGGCTCTGGCCAGGCGGGGTCGGTTGCGACGAACGGTGCACCTCTCGACGAGCCCCACTGGAGGTGGAGCGATGGGCCCACGCCTGAGTCCCACGGAGTGTATCCCTCGGGTATGGTAGAGTCACGCGTGGGCTGATGAGGCGCCTGCTGGTCGGAGTGTCGAATCGGAGTTTCCGACTCGGTCCCCGGTCGAGGGCGCTCGGCTCCGGGGTTATCGGCTTGCGTCGGCGTGCTAGCGTCCGTTTCGGGCATCGTGAGGTGGAGAGGACGGATGCTACCGTGAGACGCCTATTCTGGTCCGTCGAATCGCAGGACCAATCCGTAGCGGCACTCTTGGCGACAGGGCCTTTCGAGGAGGGTGGATAGGTACGCCGCGTTGGAGGGGCGTCCCAAATTAGATATCTCGGAAACCGGTCACGAACGGTATACGTAGCTCCACTAAGGTAACGATAGGTAACGTCCGATATGTATCTACAGGTATTCGTGGCTTCACGATAGGTAACGTCCGATAGATATTCTCGCAAAAGGTAGCTTCACGAAAGTTAACGATAGGTAACATTCGATAGGTATCCTCGCAAAAGGTAACAACCGAGAGCTATCCTCACAAAAGGTAATAATAGGTATTCGTGGCTTCACGAAAGGTAACGATAGGTAACGTCCGATAGCTATTCTCGCAAAAGGTAGCTTCACGAAAGGTAACGATAGGTAACGTCCGATAGGTATCCTCGCAAAAGGTAACGACCGATAGGTATCCTCACAAAAGGTAATAATAGGTATTCGTGGCTTCACGAAAAGTAATGATAGGTAACGACGAATAAGCTGACTATGGCGAACGGAAGAGGTAAAGGAACTGACTTGGGATCGGGCAGCCACCGGTTTATATACCCGGAGGTACTGCCCCACTTGAGGGTTATCCCCCACCGACACGGATTGGCTAGCCAATCCCAAGTCGTACTCTCCTTCCCTACCCCTCAGGAGAAGTCAACAAGGGATTAACGCGTTATACCATTGATGCCAGAATCGTCGTTGTCGTTGGGTTCGCGGATTCCCGGGATTGCCTCAGCGGGCACACAGCGGATCTTAATCCTCGGACGTAAACATATAACTTGTTGTTTCTTAGTAAGGCCGGTTCGTATGTACGGCCGGGCCTTGAACAAAGCACTTCGACGATTTATTGTTACCAGGAAAACACGCAAGAAATTGTTATGGTTGGTACGGACCGAGAGCGGCGCTAAGCCGCTACGCAAACATGCGGCCTCTCGGGATCCATGTCCACAAAGTCATTGTTCGATGAAGCTAATCCCCGAGCTCAATAACGAATTCTAATACACTAGAGTTCACCACACAAACATCGAGGGGATCACGGTCACCCAAGCCTTTGTCCGTCAGAGACACGTACTCTAAGGTGGACCGAACACAATCAGCGCAACGTACGATCGCTACTGTTGACGGATTGATGCTTCTAGCCTTCCTGGAAGCGAGAAACGACACCGAACCAACCACAAAAAAAAATTTTACCGTAAGCCCTGATAACCAGGGACTAGCTTTCCGCGATAGCCAACTTTGCCGCGATACGCGGCCAGCTTTATTGCCAAATCTCGACGAGCAAAGGGATATCAAGTCTGGTCGTGAACGCACACCACGACCTCTGCATAGAACGTGAGAGATACGATACCCAACCTTGGGCTCGGGCCCCACGTTGGGCGCCATTTGTAACGAGCTTTCGCTACCTTTCCGGGAGACTCCGCCGTCTGTGCCCCCCTGGTTGCGAGCGAGGCGCGCGTCACCCTGATAGACACGGCTAGGGGCGACGGCTACCGGCGGACAGTCGCGGGGCAACCGGGGTGAGCGGGGGCCAGGTACGAATACCACCGGAAAACCGGCTTGTTTAAGTTTGTCACCCCGGATGCGCCACTGGGAAGCTAAATAGAACCTGCGGGGCACGGCGGAGTCCCGGGCACATCAAATCGGCTAGGCCAGCCCGACTCAAGGTCGGTAATGGTAGAGGGGCGTGGACGGGGCGCGAGGACCAAGGCAAAGAAAAGACGACGAACGCAGTAAATAAGGTCTAGGTTCTCTTTATTGTAACGTTGCTGGCGACCACGCCTACATCCGTCTAAATCCGGTGGACAGCGACTGGTGGCTAAGACGCGTGAAAGATGGCACGAGGCCGCGAAAATAGCGACGAGGATCCCCGAGACGGGGCGACAATATGGCCGAAAAAGTAGCGACGAACTATCCTAGAAGGGAGCGATATGCACGACTATCAGGTAGCGACGAAGCAGATTCGAAGGTAACGGGGAAAACTCCTGAAAGGTAGCTGCGGGCTAGGGGAAGGTAGCGATACGAACTACGGGAAGGTAGCAGCGAAGGGCACTCGACAGTAACAACGAAATATTCGAAGATAGCGAGAATTTATTCAAAGATAGCGAGGAGTTACTCAAAGGGAATGACAAAAGATACTTGAAGGTAGCGAAAGATTACCGAAAGGAAGCGACAAAACTTGAAGGTAGCGAGAGATCAACGAAAGGTAGCGACAAAGAATATTCGAAGGTCGCGAGGGATTACCAAAAGGCAGTGCCACATGACATTCGAAGGCAGCGACGAAAGGTACTCGAAGGTAGCGAGAAATCAACGAAAGGTAGCGATAAAAGATATTCGAAGGTAGCGACGAAAGGTACTCGAAGGTAGCGAGAAATTACCAAAAGGTAGCGATAAAAGATACTCGAAGGTAGCGCGAAATTACCCAAAAGGTAGCGATAAAGGTTCTCGAAGGTAGCGAGAAATTACCCAAAAGGTAGTGATAAAAGATACTCGAAGGTAGCGAGAAATTACCAAAAGGTAGCGATAAAAGATACTCGAAGGTAGCGCGAAATTACCCAGAAGGTAGCGATAAAGGATACTCGAAGGTAGCGCGAAATTACCAAAAGGTAGCGATAAAAGATACTCGAAGGTAGCGACGGGGTAGACGGGAAAATAGCGACGAACATCACGACAGACCACGAAAAGACAGCAACGCATTCCGAATTTACTCTATCGCGAGAGCGGGATACACAGACGAAGGTCGGGGCAGACAAAGACGACATAATATCGACACCGAACATAGTTGCGCGTTTCCACCTGAGCAGCTAGCGGCCACCTTCGCGGAGGTGGCGGAAGCCCTACCGGCCGACCGGTAAAACAAGGAAATACGCCGAGTCGGCATGACTCAAATCATCGACCTAATCGAACAAAATCCTAATCCCAAACTTACCAAAACGAAACGGCGGTCCAACGTCGAAACTATGGCTCGGCGTCGCAAAACGGAATCAAACGGTACTGACGAAGGAGGAAAACGACTCGGGAACACGGTGACACTGAAAACACTTCTTACCCGCAAGACGAGATCTAAGCTACTCCCCGGTCGATGTGTAGCGCGTCTCACGTGCTGGCCGACGCGCGCCCCACTTAGTCGAAAAATCGATATTTTCCCCAACTATGCAAAATTTCGTGGACGATGATTGACGCGCGACGGCCGCTACCCCTACTACGCGGCACGGCGGGGAAGTAAGAAAGAGAGCGAAGGAGAGAGCAGACAATGGGTACGTGCACGGCTCGCGACGGAGCAAGTGCTCCCGCACTCGTTGTCCTCTAAGTCCTGTATCACGTGATCATAACACCGAACGCGATGATTATCGGTGTCGGACGCCTCTGATTCCTGGAACTCGCGTTGGTTTATGGTGCGACTCTCGTTTCTAGTTTTCAATGTTTCGGCCGGCTTATTTTTGTGCGGGATTTGATGTCTCGTTGGCCACGAGGGGCGTTAATCCGCCTCGCACAATAAATAGCCGATTTTGGTGACGAGAAGGCGCAAAAACTCGTCACAGTATCTGAACGAATGGTAGATCGTGGCAACGCTGCGGTGTATCAGCTGTTCGGAAAACGCGCAGAAGAGTTGCGCACCCGTCTATCATTTTTCTCGAGTCTGTCATCGTTCGTGTAGATAAATAGCGGTTATAATGTCAAATGTAAATACGACAAATTTAGTGCGGTATAAAGGGAGATTGAGGCGGAAAAAAATGGTTGAGAAGCAACTGAAATTTATCGCGATGAGAAAGATAGCAGGTGTAAAAAATAAAGAAAGTAAGAAACCGTGTGTTCTGGAAGGGTTACGTATCATCGACCCGAAAGAAATTGACAAGTCGATGAAATGTCGCAAATGCGATATAGTGCTCCCATTCAACAGCATAATTCAGGAGAAAACGATGGGATACCATTGCATATGGACCGCAAAATGCGAAAGATGTTCGGAACTCACTACGGTACATTCGGGTACATCGCATAGTACGGATAATACTGACTATCACGATGTGAATATGCGATTTGTACTTGGTAAATACCCTTGGAATAATATTTCATTTTGATATAATTTCAATTATTTTCGGTTTTATACTTTAGAAAAATGTTTTTATTGCATAGATTTTACTTGTGACGTTCTAACGTCAAATTGTAGGCGCTGTACATTCTGGGACAGGACACACAGCACTGGAAAAAATATCCGCGTGTTTAAATATGCCCAGTATGTCTGAAGAGGCATACAAACGGAACGAGGAACAAGTTGGACGAGCAATCGAACAAGTTGCTATAGAAAGCTGTCAGCGAGCAGCCGATGAGGAACGTCGTTTGGTCGTCGCAAACGTTGAAAAGCTATGCGAGCTGCGGTAATTACTTTTTTCAGGCTTTAACAAAATCTCTCTCTTTATGGCATAATTAACACACCGATTGTTGACATTTTCTCGAAACTTGAAATTGAAATTGGAGGTAGTTCAGGAGCAACATTCGAATACAAAGTTTGTTTGTTATTTTTCCTCATACGCAAAATGGTTTGCGCATTCAAGTTCATTGAGAAAAGTTGCAAATTGACTAAAAAACACTATACTCCAAATTCAAGATCATCTGACGTAACATGTACTTGCGTTATAATTACCAAAATTGCAAAAGTTTTGTTTAGTATATCTTTTTGAAAATTTGATGACGTTTCCTCCATGACGCACGAAGATGAGTGCAAATTTTTCAGGTGGTTTCTCCGAGTATATGTCAAAATATGTCTTATTGAAAATTGCCGTGACCCAATGGAACTGTAGATATTCATTAAGATATGTTATAATAAAGTAATAATTTTGTGTTATTTATGTCATAAACGAGTGGCATGTCCAGGACCTCGCAGCACTGCACGAAATTTGGTCTCTCATTTACCATCAGACTCGAGTTCTAGTCTCGCAGCCAATGACGGACGAAAATTTGAGCAGCGATGCTCAGCGCTGTGTTGTCCTGAACACGCTCATTGATTTTTAGAAATATTTATTTCATATACGATAATAGAATCGTTTATGCGAGCATACAAATAACAAGCGTAACATAAAATCATGTCAAATATATTTGTGTAAATACATGTCAATTTGTATAATATCAAATGTCAATAACTTTCGTTGACTTTACTCGACAAAAATTTTTTGCTGACACCGTGCGAATATCGAAAAAGTTTTTTTATACTCGTAACATAATGTACTATTGTTGGTCTGCCACGCATTGAACCTGATGAATTTATGTTCGTTAGAATTGTGCAGCTCAATAGTTTATTACGAAATTGTATTGAAGGGAAAATATAATGTACGATTAGAAAATGTTTTTGATGTTTTGCATGAACTACTCCTTCCTGTCACATTCCTTTTTTTACAGAACACCAGATATAATTACTGACATCTTTCCTCAACTGGAGATTTTACGTTCCTCGGCACAATCGGATTTCGACGAAGCATTGGGTAACTCTGTGAATATCATCGTCTCCTGTGATATGGGCTGGAGCAAACGAGGAAATGGCCGAAGTTATGATAGCCTCAATGGCTACGGCGCCATAATCGGGTTTTGGAGCGGCAAAATATTGGATTTTGCGACTCGGAACCGCAAATGCAAAAAATGCGATATAGGACACGAAAACGATGACCACGAGTGTCGTAAAAATTTCCAGGGTAGTGCGAAAGCCATGGAGGCCGACGTAGGAGCTCAGCTCGTTAACAACAGCTCAATTTTAAAAGAGAAAGGGCTCAAAGTCCGCGTCGTAATCGGCGATGAGGACTCTTCGACAATAGCGTCAATACGGCGAGGAAATCCCGAGTATATTTACAAACTCGCGGACATTAATCACTTGAAAAAAAATTTCACGAAAGAGCTATATCAAATGCAGACGCATTTCAAAGAGATGAGGCAAAAAAAAGTGATTCCGCATATAAAAAAATGTTTTGTATACGCTCTGGCGCAAAACAAAAGCCACTCTTCGGAACTCAGTGCATCTTTCCGCAGCATTCCTGAGCACATTTTCGGGCGACACGAGAACTGTGGGCTTTGGTGTGAACGCAGTTCACAGTTGAATGATGGCAAGCAAAGAATTTTATTAAAGGATCCCGAATTGCACGAGCGATTATCGCAGCTTATGCTCAAATACGCTAATAATGCGTCGAAATTTTCTGTGTGTGCCTCAAGTCAGGCAAATGAAAGCCTCAATGGCATCATGGCTCACAAAGCTCCTAAAAACAAATGCTTCAATCTCAGTGCATCGGGCGATTATCGTTTCGCTAGTTCGGCGGCCTGCAGCAACGATGGTGAACAGCATTTACTGCATGTAAAGGAGGCACTATCCCAATCGCCCGGAAAATACACGCGGTTATACGCAGGAAAACGCGATAAAAAGAAGGCGGACCGAGCATCGCGCCAAAAATTGCGGGCTAGCAAATGTCGTCGGAAAATTTTGCGTCAGGAACGAGAAGCTCTTCGGAAACGAGAGGAGAAATCCGAGGGCGTCACTTACGAAATAAATTGTGGCCTTGAAGTTGATGGCAACGATGTTGGCTTCAATTCGGATCTCCCATTCAATGCTGAACTCTCCGAACTTTCTCCTGATGACTCTGAGATTGTATATTTCGACTTGGAAACATCAGGATTTGAGTATTCTGCCGATATACTCCAAATCGCTGCCAAGAGTGTACGTTTCACATTCAGCACACATGTGAAACCCACGCAAAACATCGACAGGCGAGCCACTGCTGTCACAGGGCTTCAAAATTTTGAGGGCGAATTATTCCTGCACAGAAAGCAAGTGCAATCGATCGAATTACGAGACGCCTTGTTAGCCTTCTTTGAATTCCTCAAATTGCATGACAAAAAATGTCTACTTGTTGCTCATAATGCCACATTCGATTCGCCTCGATTATTGTTGGCTGTGAGAAAAAATTCGATGATCGAGGAGTACCGAAACGTTATTGGTGGGTTTTCCGATACGTTGCCGAGGCTGAAAAGTCTTGTTCCAGGAAGAAAGGGCACTGGGATGTTCACGCTGCAAAAACTCGCAGAAGATTTATTGGCTGTTACCTCAAATTCGAAATTTCACGATGCTTTGTTTGATGTTGATATGTTGGAGAAAATTAGTCAACTTGTCATACCAAAGAAAGAGCTTTACACGAATGGTAAGTCGTTTTTGACAAGGCTCAATGAGTGTATTACGCTCGAAAAAACGGCGAGGGGTGTACAATTTTTGGAGCCGTTAAAAAACGTGGTTTCGGTTGGAATTTTGAAAAAAATGGCTATGAACGAAATCACGTACAAGCAGTTGAGGGAAATGTATAAAGAAGCTGGGCAAGAAGGAATAATTAAATTCCTAATAAGCCCCGGGGCCGATAAGAAACCTCGCGTTTCGAAGTGCAAAAAAGTATTGTCTCTATTTGCAAAAAACTCTAGTAGTCGATTTTCACAATCCTCCCTAGATGCCAATTTTTTATCATTAAAGAAATTTTGCAATGCAAGAAAAATATGATAATCGCTTGGTGCCAAGTTCGGACTGTATGGCGGATGCATTAAAACTTCCCAACCAAGCTCCCGAAGTTTCTGGCGAGTCACTGTAGATGTGTGTGGCCTAGCGTTGTCTTGGTGGAACACGACACCTCTCCTGTTGGCCAATCCTGGCCGTTTCTGGTCAATCGCTATCTTCAAACGGTCCAGTTGTTGACAGTAGAGATCAGAATTTATCGTTTGGCCATATGGAAGCAACTCATAATAAATAATCCCCTTCCAGTCCCACCAAATGCATAACAGAACCTTCCTGGCCGTTAGTCCAGGTTTGGCCACCGTTTGAGGTGCTTCACGGCTCTTTGACCACGATCGTTTTCGCACAGGGTTATCGTATGTGACCCATTTCTCATCTCCAGTCACCATCCGTTTAAGAAATGGGTCTATCTCATTCCGTTTGGCCAAGGCTTCGCAGATGGAAATTCGATCCATCAGGTTTTTTTCTGTTAATTGGTGTGGCACCCAAACATCGAGCTTCTTTTTTAATCCAGCTTTGTGTAAATGGTTTAAAACTGTTTTGTGGTCGATGTTTAGCTCCTGGGCGATGTTACGACTGCTAACATGCCGGTCAACTTCGATCATTTCTCCGATTTTATCGACATTTTCGACGACCGGCCTACCTGTGCGAGGTGCATCTTTAACATCAAAAATTCCTGAACGGAATCTACGAAACCAAAATTGCACATAATTGGCTGTTACAGTATCGGAACCATAAACACCATTCACAATTTTAGCCGCCTGGCTTGCATTTTCTCCTTTGTCAAAGAAAAACTGTAGAATGTACCGAATTTTCTCTTTGTTCACTTCCATTTTTAGCACCTTGTAACTCACAACTGAATGCACCAAACAAAAAACAGCAAAAGAATTTTCTTTACTGCGAAATGTCAGCTGTCCAACGAGCATAAATCTGAAGTTGTTTCATCGATACTTTACGAGAAATCTATCAGTGCAGCCATCTACCGAAAAAATAATGGATTTCTTTTTCCCCAACCTAATATTTGCATCTGAAATTTAATTCCCAAGTTTTGTTTTTTTCAATACTTTTTCACAATGTACATTAGGATTGAATTAAAAAAAAAATTGATGAGGAATAATTGTTGCAGCACAGGCACACATGCACGCGCACGCACACACACACGCGCGCACACTCATCCATTCACATACACACGCACACAAAAACCAGATACACGTTTCATCTGTTCGTCCACTTGCACTCACACACAGGAACAGAGTCACTCGTCCGTGTGCCGAGCGTGCAGCGTTGCCACGTTATCCTCTCCATGTCGCACATTTGCAGATTTTTCTCATGGATTTTCAACTTTGAACGTCAATATCTCAGAAACGCGTGAGTCAGTAATTTGTGTACCTAGTCGCAAAAATTGCAAATATTTTGTTCTACAATATGTTCTTTTTTTATTAAAATCTATCTCGAGATAAATTTTTAATTAATGAAAATGTGACATTCGGAGTATTACGGCATATACAAAGCACGTAAAATAGCAGAGTTTTAACATGGTTTATTTCAGAATTGGATGAGTCGATCATTCTAAAATTTGGCAGGGATTAAGATCACATGATAAATTAAACTCTATCAAAATTTCAGACAAATCTGTCCCAAGGGTTTTTACCTAGGTACTACCTTAAAAAGTACGAGAGAGAAGTTGGCCCAGCATTGGAAACTACTGCTAAAGACTCGTGTAAGAAAGCCGCTGCGAAGGAAAGGATATTAGTGGCACAAAATATCAGAAAATTACAACAGGAACTGTAAGTTTTGTAAATAAGAACGGTAATTTAATTATTCTTTACTATAAATAATACTTTTTTACTTTACCAAAGTTTTGTATCATATAAAAAATATTATTAAAAATCAACAAAGGTAATGAATTGTATATAATTAATAAAATATTAATAAAAAAACAACGATATTAATTTTTACGTAATTTTACGCAGATCGAATCACACAAAAAACTTTTTTGGTAAATATTTATGTTCAGGGAATGAGAGTTTGTTTGCGCCGGGGCCATTGCGATCTCCGTTATTAAGCTAGTCACACACGCTTTTGCATAGCGTAGCATACGGTAACATAAGAGTGTCGACCAATCACGTAGCTTTATTCTCGTATGTATAGCACACGCCGTAAGAGCCACAGCGGCCACAGCATAAAGTTGGAAAAATCCGTACCGTCGAAATTTTACGTTGTGCTATGCTAACGGAGATACGAACAGCCAATCACAAGCGAGCGGTTGTAACGAACGGCAATGGCGTCTTGGTGTGTGTGATAGCTGTCTTCTGTGAACTCTGCTGTAAACATAACCTGCTCCGCATGCATAGTTTTTCGTACGTTTCGTGTATTGTCAATAAAGTGAAATGGAGCACACGTACGATTCAGGGTTGTTTGAAGACGAAGAATTCGATGAAACTGCGGAGGACGTTTCTGTTCCAGCCGAATGGGAATGCATCTTGATCGATGCAGTGAGGGGTTATCCTTATTTGTACAAAAAACAATCGAAGGACTTCAAAAATAAAATTATTCGGGATCAGTCTTGGTTGGAAATCGCATCAGTGCTGAAAAGCCCAGGTAACAGAGATGAGTAGGGAGATCAGCAACGCTCGACAAAAGTTGAAACCTGTAGAATTTGTTCTGCGACATCTGGGTGGCCAAAGCGCCAACTATTTCGTACCCTCGTTAAGTTGGCCGCAAGCTACCGTAGTCACATATATGGCGAAGGCATCATATATATATATATATAATTTGGCGGTCCGTATACGCAGGTCGGATGTTTCCGGGAATGAGACAGACGTGCAACGATGACATATGTCAATATTTCTAGGCTTGTACGCGTTGCTCGAATGTTCTGAGATCCGAGCGAGCGGAATATTTGAAGGTCCGCATGTACAACTTGTGTAAAGCCGCCGATGCGTTTTTTATTCTTTCAGTTATCAAATATGTATAGACGAATTAGACATTTTTTAAACAAAATTAAATAATGTGAAAGAAATATAATTTATCACCGTCGATGTAGCTCCATGAAGCAAGGTCTTCAATGTTTCTTGTTATAGCAGGATATTATTTTGTGGGAATGAAAGAGACTTGGACTGGCAGCGCGAGAACGCCACGGCTTTTTCTTTTTTTTTCGTATTATGTACCTGGCTTGATTATTTTTACATATTTCAATTGCAGTCAAAAAGTACGAAGATGGGTACATTATTTTGTGAATTTTTATGAATCTGAAAATGCAATTCCAATATATTTATGGAAACATGTAATTATTGATTGTTTAGCCGTGTTCACCAATCATGAGTAATTGTATTCAATATTTAATTGTGAATAGCCTAATCAACTTTAAACATTTTTGAATGATTATTACTAAAGCGTTTGGTGAACACGTGTTCAGGGGGCACCGCGCGAAGGCAATCAATATCACCTCCCATTGGAGCTCGCAGCTCATCAAGCCTCGGTCAAATGCCGGAAACGACTTCAAGTATACATTAACTTAGGAAGCTCGCAGCTCATCGAGCCTCGGTCAAATGCCGGAAACGACTTCAAGTATACATTAACTTAAGAAGCTCGCAGCTCATCGAGCCTCAGTCAAATGCCGGAAACGACTTCAAGTATGCATTATCTTACGCGGACAGGAAGATTTATTTATTGAGAAGCTCATAGAGCGCCAGATCAATTTACAGGCCTTGAATTATTATTAACTTTCGGTTCGGCTTGTGTAATTTAGTACGAGCGGCACTGGATGCCCGCTCTTGACGCTTATTTATTTTTGTTTGAGACAACACCTTTACTTTAACCATAAAGCGTAGAAGTTCTACTCTATGCTGAAAGCATTCGTGACGCTCATCAAACCAGTCAGGATATAAATGATTGGTATTGCCGATAATCTCGTCTATAAGATTGGCCAACATTCCTTCTGAAGCCCAGTATCTTTTCAATATATTATGAAGATATTCGAGTTGTACTCTCACGATACTTTCGAACTTTTTAGTGGGTCGGCTCAAAAACAACACCGAAGGAGCACCGTCATCAGTGTGTTCGTACTCACGAAGTTCTGTGTAGAACTCATTCGACGAAGTTTCATCAATTGGTGACTTTGTGATTTCTGAACGGCACAAATCGCAAGGAAACTTGCGTATACAACGATGAGCTATGTATCCGGCAAAGTAATTTATCGCGCAAAGTTCATAGCTCGGTATATTTGCCGTCTCGGTATGTTTCATGTTTTCAGGCCCTTTAACGAGATCCGCGCTCAGAGCCTCCATGGCATTTTCGACTTCGAGTGCTTCCTCATCGATATCGTTTTCAATGCAATCAACATTGGTGCTATCCGACGAATCGAAAGCCCGAGCGACGATTGTATTTGGCTGTATCAAGGCCATGCTTTCTAGGCACTGAACATTTCCTCTATTACTCGTACCGATATATCCAGTGGAAAGAATGTGTCTCAAGGACAAGCGGACCATTCTTGCCGTTGGATTTGGATTATGTCCACCTCGTTGGCGAAATTTTGAAAAAAGGTGTTCAACAGAATCTTGGTTGCAAAGTCCGGCTGCTAGTTCGAATCCAGGGTACTTGTTTATTATAGTTCGATATGTTAGGAGAATAGGCCGGGCTGTTAGTGGACGTCCTCGTAAACAAGGCACTTTTTTCATGGTCGTTGAATTAGAAACATCACCGGTGGACCTGTTTTTTTTCGGATCAGCAATAGTCCATTGAGTTGACCATTCAATAAATTTTTCAATCGTTTCCTCAATTTTGGGATTCCTATAAGAAAGTGGCCTTTTATTTGGGTTTCGGCATAAAAGCTTATAGGCATTGCACGCATCAACTACTGCGTTCATGCGCAGAGCAAATGATGCGGTAGCTTGCCACGTTGTACTGACGAGTCCATGCGGATCGTTTCCTGCGGTCGTAATCGCAGCTGCAAATCGGCGACTCAACATTTGAAATGCTCTCTTTACATTCATTGCCTGAAATGAGGATGGAAACAAATGTGCCTCCGTGATGTGAGAGAGTAAACGTGAGGTCGTACTGCACGTATCATATCGCCATGTATTGACGAAGTCTTCGTAAGCTGCGATTACCTGACCATCACAGTACAGTAACTTGTGTGATCGCAGCGTACTTAAAAGACGTTTGATCAAATGTGGAAAATCAAACGAAGCTATATAATTCTGTCCTCCGCTAATAAAACAAGGGTTCTCAGTAGATACTCACAAACAAGAATTAAAAAGCTTTTGGTTTACGGAACCCTGGTCGCACGTCAAAAGGGCGACTTCAGCCCCACAATCATGCAGTCTAGCCAGGCATTCATCAATTAAAAGATGAATTTGTTCGCCAGTCACACCATTCCCCGGAAGGAAATATGCAAGTTGTTGTCGCCATGGTTGGCTTGCGTTTAAGCTATCGAGGCAAAACAATAAGGCGTTACGCGCCCGATCGTCCTTTCGACCGAGTGCACCGAGATCGACAAGACCTTCGATAGAATCAAACTTTTCGGAATATTCTTCGAATTGTTTGATTGCCATTTCGTCCCATTTCAGAGCGCAAACTCGATTTTCTGGGGATAGATCATTCATTTTTTCTTTCAGCTTCTGAAATATAAAATTGCAAAAGCCGGGTCTTACATCGACTTCAGCGATCCAAGTACGCACAGTACTTTCCGCTGGAAACATGCATCCTGCGCTTCACAATCGTGTATACGTCGAAGCCGAGTAGTAATACAGCTGCTTTGAAAGATCTTTTTCCTCCTCGGTGTATGGAGCATTTCTGCGATGTAATTGCAACTTTATGAGCGTTTTCGTTGTCGGTGTCAAATCCTTCTGCTGATCTAGAAAATTGTTCACGGACAGCTTTTTTTGTCTTTTTGTAAGACGAGGATTCTTCGTTGTAACGCGCTTTAACTTTTGACGCAATTTTCTTATTATATTAATGCGTGATGCATTTTCCCTTTTTAAAATTCGGTTCTGTTTGCGCAAATTTGCAATTTCTTTATGGACCTCAACGATATCCGAAGATTGCAATTCAATTTTTGACGGTTCAAGGACAGCCTGATTAGTGACTGTTGGCGGTTCTATTCTAATCCATGTGCAATCGTCGTCGTCTGAATCGGCAAAGCATAACATTCTCTTCTTATATTTACGAACATGCTCCGCCATTCCATCAGTGCTATGTATATTATTAGGAACTGATAGAACGCAGTGATCTGGATCCGATCTAGATTCGCTTCCATCTTGTTTTTCCACCGAGGTGGTGGTTGTCGATGTAATAGATTCGCGCGAAAACAACGATATGCTTCCCGTGGAATGCGGGGAGCGACGTATTTTTGTCGGTACAACTGGCATCGATTCGCCGATATTTACATTATGAATTGACGATACAGATTGAACAACATTTAGCGGCAATTCCATAGAAACAATGTCACTAACCTTAACACATTCTTCAGAAAGACAAAGCTCACCGTGTGTGTTCCCGTCGTTCGAGACTGTACACGATTCTATCTTTGAACCATCCGGTACTGCCACAAAAGGTCGAGGGATCGCATCTCGCAAAAGATCGCCGGTACTATCACTTTTAAAGTCCGTAGGGCTGAAATGATCGGCGCACAGCCCTCTGTTCCGCAGAGTCCTTTCTGATAAAATCGACAAGTGTCGATTCCCTGCGGTAATATGACAATATTGATGGTAATCAAAAAGTTACGTTTTGGATTCGAACAAATTACGGTAATTATTTATTGTGCTTTTTTGAACTCAATTTATGATCTTCTGCATACATTAAATAAATATAAGTGAATTTTTATTTTAAAAAAACCTTTTTAATAGTGGAATAAATGGCAAGATGAATGGCTAACCGAAATTTCATTCTTCGCGGAAATCTTTCGTTTAATTCGTGTGTAATAAAAAAATTAATTTTGCTGTTAATCTGTATTAATGTCGCGCATTGTTAAGTGGACCCTTTCTTGATTTTGTTTATTTTTCGAAACATGGCGGTTTCGAAAAAAAAATTATTATTTTCACATAAAATATTGTCATTCAAAATGCCTGAAGAGATATTCATTTTCAAACAAAAACGGGTACGTTCAATGGTAGCTATTACAATTTTAACAAATTTCGTGTACAAGTTTCACATATCCAACTGTTTATGCTCCAGTTGTCGTCTCCATCAATTAAAAAAAGGTGGTTTCGAGAAAAACGTGATTCATATTGTAACTATTTTATTTCTACACTTACTCGAGTCTAATGAAATATTCTCGTATATCGTAATAACATATCTTTAAATAAGCTAAAAAAAATTATAATAATTTTTTAAACAAAATTTGGTTCCGCAACTTTCAGGCACCTTTATTGGTAACCATATGCAAACATTTTGTAAAATATTTCGCCCTCTTAAGTTAATTAAAAAATGCATGAAACAAGCTTATATGAAAAAGAAAGTTTCAATTTATAAATGAAAATTATTGTTCAAGTGTTTTTCTTCTATATGCATCAAGGTTTAATAAAATAATACGTTTATTATATTTTTAAAAATTATAGAAAGAATGTTTTTTGCAACTCCAAATCCATTAAAGAATCCAATTAAGAGATTTAGCTATTAAATCATAACTACGAATATATATCAAAAAAAGCATAATGGAACGAATATCAATTTTTTCGATCGAGGGTGGTGTAGATATTAGCGCTAGACATTGAACTACCGCTCGCTAGTACGCAAATGACAATCGGTTACTACGAAAACAAAATAATAAGTCAAAGAGATAAATAATAATTCAATCAGCAGAGATGTCCCTTCAAGAAGAAATGGAGAGTCTCGAAGTGACGATGGAGGAGGCAGGAGAAATGTACGTATGAAATAAGTTTTGTCGAGCAATTTCATATTATATTAATATTGATTTATTTAATTATGTAAAAATCTTTGCTAAAAACATATTTGTGCTTTTACATTTTAGATCGCAGCCCATGAACATGGGGGATCAACGCGACGAAAGTCATTTTGAAAATTTGCCGTCCACCTCACATGAAGCATCAAAAAGTAAGTACAGTTTTTTATTGTCTTCGATATTAATTACGATTATAATAAATGTAACAATTATTTTATTTTTTGTTTCAGAAGACAAACCAAATTGGCGGTGGAACCGCCGACGAAAACAAGCGGCGGGATTTAAAAAAAATAAAAAAAATAAAGAACAATTTAAATGGCGAGGAACGGGATCGGCAAACAAAGAACATAGGAGGAATGATGATCCCGTCATCGCGACTATAATCAACGTGATGCTTGATCGATTTTTAGAAAAAAAAAAACAAAATTAATAAATTTAAAAAAAAAAATTAAATAATAATGTTAATAATAAAAAATGTTAAAACCAATTCTGTGTTGTAATTTTCTTTTCTTTCTCGATATTATTAATCATAAATGACGCGGTGTTTATTTTTTTTTGAGGACAACAAGCGCGTGATATTAACAGCGCGTTAACCCCGTCCATTTGCAATTTGTCAAATACATTCATCGTGTTTGTAGCGGTTAGTCTATCCAAAGCGCACAGTAATCCGACATATATATATCGCATCGTTGCAGTAAATTTAAATAGCTTACCTGTGTTTTTTATCCAAATTTCAAAACGATAATCGTTACGTAACGGAAACCGATACAATCTCGATTGTGTACGCACTCTCGAATTATTACAGCCTCTATACGCACAAAGATCTATCATTCCTTCTACTGTATTCGGCTCCATAGCTAGATACTTTTTAAAAAAACATAAACTCTTCTTAATAAACTTTTTGTCACTTCACAAGAGTTTCGTTTATTCTTATTCTCAATTGAATTCACAACTTACATCAAATGTCTGTGATATAATAAAATAACATATGACTGAAGGAAAAGGAAAATATTTACTACATTTAATTAACAACTCGACCAGCTTTATAGTTTTTCTCGATAGTTAAGAAAATATACATATAATGAAGCCAGATTGGCCGATTGTTTATTCATGAGATCCTGTAAAAGCTAAAAAATAACAAATCATTCATGTCGCGGCGTTCTCGCGCTGCCAGTCCAAGTCTCTTTCGTTCCCACAAAATAATATCCTGCTATAACAAGAAACATTGAAGACTTCATTGAGAACTTCATGGAGCTAGATCGACGGTGATAAATTATATTTCTTTCACATTATTTAATTTTGTTTAAAAAATGTCTAATTCGTCTATACATATTTGATAACTGAAAGAATAAAAAAGGCATCGGCGGCTTTACACAAGTTGTACATGCGGACCTTCAAATATTCCGATCGCTCGGATCTCAGAACATTCGAGCAACGCGTACAAGCCTAGAAATATCGACATATGTCATCGTTGCACGTCTGTCTCATTCCCGGAAACATCCGACCTGCGTATACGGACCGCCAAATTATATATATATATGATGCCTTCGCCATATATATGACTACGGTAGCTTGCGGCCAACTTAACGAGGGTACGAAAAAGTTGGCGCTTTGGCCACCCAGATGTCGCAGAACAAATTCTACAGGTTTCAACTTTTGTCGAGCGTTGCTGATCTCCCTACTCATCTCTGCTACGACAATGGGGATGGGCTGCAACGTATTTTTTGTAGCGATACAAATTTGTCTTTGTCGATGAATGGCTGCTTCCACATCAGCTGCTGTTTGCGCATGAATGAAAAAAGATTCTTGCTTTTCTCGGATGGTGATTTTTGCTCCTCGATGACCTCTTCGTTGTTTTATTAAATACGGCAGTAAATAAATCAGTACCGCATCCTTAGCACGCTGACTGAGTGATGGTAAGGCACAACAATATGCTCGGTCTTCGATGTTCAATTGTTTACATTCTTGCAGTGCAGTGTGCAAAACATCCCTGGCTTTATTCCATCGAGTGAAAAAATTATTCGAATGGTTGGGATATAATTTGTTAAAATCCAATTCCAACTGCAAAGAAACAATAAATTGTGAAAACGATTAGTAGCGATTAGCATATCTAATATAGATTGAGTGAGAATAAGTGCCAATTATAGTATAACTATGAATTCACCACTTATAATGTTGTTTTCCCTAAGTGGTAATTATTTAATATCATATTCTTATAGTATAAATTCTGTTTATATATAAATATCAATAATTTAAAAATAAATAAACAAATATAAATAATAGATCGAATAAAATCTGTTGAGAATTTTATTTTACCAATTCAGCCCCCAATGCGCCTTTTAAAACTGGAAATGCTTCAAAATATTCATGTACTGAGCACCCATTATCTAGTCGCCTCTTTCGAACGTTATACGCCACTTCCCACTGCTTTTTGAGTACATCCGGAGGACCAAGATGTGAAGACAACCATTCTGCAGCTCGCTGACCTTCCTCTGGTAGATTAAAATATAATGATGAAGGTTATGTAGAGAAATTGATGTGGACTTTTCATATTGTGCATTTGTTGGATCGTTCCGCAAATTAATAATCCATGAAAAATTCTGTAATTACGTTACATATACATATATACCTGTTATAACAATATGTGGTGTATCAGAATGTTCTTCGGGAAATCTCTTCAATAAATGCTGGCGACGCAATTTAGCAGCTGAATAAGAGTAATGCTCGAATAGAATTCCTGATGCATTAATTTTCCGTTTTTTAACGATGGTAGTACCACCAGGTTCAGTAAGGTTCTCCTCAACTGATTTATAGGGTGAATAATAAATAAATTCACACTCTCCTGGAAATACTTTGACAATTTCAGTCGACCAACCAATAAAGCGCTGTGCTGGAATCCTAAAAAAAAATAAAAGTTTCCTTATTAGTGAGCATTCTTAAACGTATTTATTATTATTATTATATTTTCAGACATAATGAAAGTTTGTTTTACTTGAATTTTTGGAGAATATTAGTGCCTGGCCCTTCGAGAATTCCAGACAATTGGATATCTTCTTCAGCACTTACTACAAGTCGACTTAGCAGATTCCGCAAATTTTTCTTCAAACATCCGTTTTCGATGTAATATTTTATTATGCTTTTGCCCTCTCCACTTCGTAGCAAAATCTGATAAATTGGCTAAAAATTCAATTTCATTGTATTTTTTTCGCTTTGCATATTTATTTTTATTAATTTTCATATTACTTACATTTTCAATTATTTCCGGTCGCTGGAAATGTTCTTCCAATCCCTTAACAAATAATAACGAACGTTATTATTGAATATTGAAATAATATGCAAACCGAAACAATATAGGGAGGCAATGACGGCTAACTCACCATTTTACTGGAAAAAAAGAAAAACCGAAAAAACCGTGTCAAATAGATCGAACAAAAATCAGAAATTAATGCACGGGAAATAAAGAATGCGATAATAATATGTAGATAAATAGATTGGTCGATAGATCGGTAGACAGATAGAATATAGATAGATAAAATAAATACGTGATAGAATAGTAAAGCGAATAACCATGCATCCGAAATCTTTGAAAGTCTAGGAAAAGTCATAAAAAGCAATTCTAATTATGATGAACTGTACCACGCGTTACAGTAATACTCATAGATAAATTCTATAATTTTCATTTAGCTGAAGGAAAATAAATAAAATAGGTACTTACGTTCAACAAGTTATTACTTGGGCACGTCCGTCTGTTGTTACTTGGGCACGTCCTACACTATTTTGTTACACTGCAGGCTGGATAACTTCTGTGCCATTTGTCTTTCGTTATTTATCAACGCATCTAACGGGCGCGTTGACAACGGACGCGTTGACAACGGACGCGTTGACAAATGACGAAAACCGAAGATACCCGAAGATTTCTTTTGTCTATTTGACCTGTGTATATATATATATATGAGATGAAAAAAGACAGGGCCTAAATTCATCGCAAAACATCGTAAAAATTACTCTGCTACAGATGAAATTTTATGAAACCGTCTCTGAAATTTCACCGGGGCAATATTAATTTTTCTGCTGCTCAACACTAAAGAGTCCTAGATTCCAATAGAAATGTAAAGTTTAGAATGCTGCCTCCGAATTTTTATCGTGCTCTCTGGGTAAAAATTCGAACGCTTCAAATCAATTTTTCAAAGATTTCGCAGAAAATCTCCTATACATGTCGATTGCACACGCTTTATAGGGCAAGCATGGTAATTTTGGTAGGAGTTTTCTCTCCGTGTAGTTAAAAAATAGCTATGCCATACCTTAACGTAATGATGAGTCGTTGTTCTGGTAGCAATGCTCGCCAATTGTTTTTCCGCAGAAATGGTTCCACCATCGATAGCAATTTGTTGAATGTGCGAAGTGTCATCCTAGTGTATCGGAAGAACATAACTGGGTCGGCTTTCAGTTCTTGAAAAAGACCTGCAAAGTCACCCTGGTTTGGGCGTCTAACGTTGATAGGGCGAACCCAATACCGTCGATTAATCCATCGTTTGTGAATACGATTTCGGCGTACAAGTACATACGTATATAAAACCCGAAGGCTTTCAAATAAAAATTGAAGGATGCGAAGATTCATGGTAAAAACTGAAAGTAGACAACATGACGTTTCAGAGGTTATCGCTCCATAAACAATCGTGCGGGAATAATTTTCACACGTCAAATTATACTTGCCACGTTATGAAACCAACTACAAAATCACGAAATGCATGAAATATGATCATATGTCACTTATTTTTTATCACTTTTTAATATCGCTATAAAAAATTTAATAGCACAATATGGTTTTTAAACTTTTCCTCGCAGCCGCGCAACCCGCCACCTGGCGATTGCTACGAGAATGTTTTATGTTATGGGTTTGTGTGTCTTGAGTCACGGCATAATTTTTCTTATGCTACGTTATTCTAACTATGCAAAGGCGTGTATGACTAGCTTTAGCCGCGCTCGCCCAACTCGCATGAACAGAGATGCAAATCTCTTGTGGACGGGTAGGCGAGCGGGCAATCGACATGTTGTGGGGCAGTTGAACGCAAGGGTCGATCGAGTGACGATCGCTGGTGAAAAAAATCCTAATACATACGACTCTCAGGAGTAATACATACGACTCTCAGGAGTAATACATACTACTCTCCGGAGTAATACATACGACTCCACGGAGTAAATCGACTCGCAAGGCGAGAGAGCCCTGAGCCCTCTCACATACGACTCTGACGAGAAAACGCATTTTGATGGTCCCAGTAGTCGGGTGAACGGCCATACGGTACTAGATTCTCCGACTCTGGACCAGATCCTTATTACGAAAAGGGTCAATACAAAGCACGCGAGAGATCGCAATGACACGGGCCAACAGACTCTCTGCCTTCTTACATACGCAAGTACAAAATTGTAAAACATTGTGGGTTTTTATGCCACAAGGCTTTTCCCACAAGAGCCAATAAAACAAAGGAATTTCGATGGCTCAAACTCGAGTATTTTATTTACGAAAAAACCCCAACCTCCATACTTCATACAATAAATGATATATCCAAAAATACTCGATAAATACTTGATAAAATTTGATTTGTTCGAATTTCGTATGTGTTGATTTATTGCACTTGTAGGCCGAAAAAAATAGCAGAAGAAATTTGTCCTTTTATGGAAACCCTTGAGTCCTGCGACAATCCCAATATCCATGAAGAAAAAGATGAGGTAGCAGAAGAAGATGTAGGAAGAAGAGAGAATTTCGACGCCGCTCTAGGGAATATCCTAAATATAGTTGTCTCGTATGATATGGGATGGAGCAAGAGAGACAATGGACGGAGTTATAATAGTCTAAACGGTTATGGTTCTATTATCCGTCTCTTTTCCGGAAAAGTTCTCGATTACGCAGTTCGAAACAGAAAATGTCGACTTTGTGACAACGGCCACAATAGGATCGAACATGATTGTAGGCAAAATTTTAATGGGAGTGCGAAGGCGATGGAGCCAGACGTAGGAGCTCATTTAATTAACAAAAGCGTAGTTCTCAAGGAAGCCAGCTTAAATGTTAAGGCAGTTATAGGCGATGAAGATAGTTCAACGATTGCAGCCATACGCCGTGGAACTAATGAATCAATTCACAAATTAACCGACGGCAATCACTTAAAAGAAATTTTTTGAGCTCGCTGTATAACCTCAGAAAAGATTTTAATGAAATGAGAGAGAAAATAGTTATACCGCATCTAAAAAAATGCTTCACATACGCAATTGCGCAAAATAAAGGGAAAAGTGATGAGCTAGCTAAAAACATTTGTAGTATTCCTGAACACGTTTTTGGAAATCACCAATATTGTGGAACATGGTGTAAAGATTTCCATGCGATACAATTGAAAGATCGAAAGCTTTATGATAAATTGTCAGAAATATTTCAAAAGTATGCTGACAATGCTCCGAAATTTTCAGTCGTGGCATCTAGTCAATCAAACAAAAGTCTGAACACTGTGATCGCTCATAAAGCTCCTAAGAACTGTTGTTACAGTTTGAGTGAGTCTGCAGATTATAGATTAGGGAGCAGTGTATGTACTAAAAATGAAGGAGATATTTATTTATTGAACGTTAATAATAAAGTTAATGTATCACCCGGGAAGCACACTCAATTCTTTGCTAAGCGATTGGATGAAAAAAGAAGAAAACGAGCGATCAAAGCGAAATTACCTTCGTGCAAAGCACGTCGAAATTTATTGGCTCGAAATAAAGAATGTCTTAGAAAAACGAAAGAAAAATCTGAAGGAATCCAATATGAAACCAACTGTGGAATGGTAATTGATGCGAGAAATGCTAAATTTATGAAATCAAAGTTCCAAGTTCATCAATTGGTTGATGTTGAACTGTTTCTCGAAGAATGCAGTTATGTATATTCAGAGAACATAGATGTACATGGAACAACAGGGCCCGTGTTAACTTTTGGCAAGGAAAATGTAGTTCCTCTTATGGGCTGTAGAGCGCGCGGCAACATATCGGTGTGCCACACATGCTCGACGCATCAGCTGACCCCCACTCTCTTGGTATTGTTACATCCCCATAACGTAACCACCATCGCGCCTTAAAGACGAGCATCCCTCCTTACGCCAACGCACGACGCAACCCTAACTCGGGGATGAACGCGGCGGGGAGAGATGCTCAGGCCCAAGAGTGGGGACAGGCGATAAGGATAAATTTTCCTCCGAATTGGAAAAGTAAGGAGTAGGTAGGAGACGGTGGAGACTTTGGACCAATAAGAAATCTGTAAACTACCCTCTCCAACCCCTACGCAATAGACAAAGATAGTTGATAGACTAGTATATAAGGCCCGAATTTTAGCATAAAAATCAGATCTTCAGTTCTTCATCAACATTCAAACTTGTAAGCTTCTCTTAAGTCTTCAAAAATGTGAAAGTCCTGGACAGAGCAAAGTTTCTGTACTGCTCTACCAGTCTCAACTCAACCACCAAAAAATAGAAAAGAGTAAGTTACTAACTGACTCCCACAAATTATTGAATTGCGAAGACCACCTCGAGTTCGAAATTCCTTCTCAACAACAAGTCGAATTGCGTGGACCACCCCGAGTTCGACCATCCTCCAATACTCCATATTGAACTGCGAGGCCCACCTCGAGTTCGATCATACTCCTACACAACCCATTGAACTGCGAGGTCCACCCCGAGTTCGATAGATTCCCCAAAGAATAAATGAGTTGCGAGGACAACAGCGAGCTCATTCCTTCCATCATCCGTCGAGTTGCGAGGACCACCTCGAACTCAGAGGATGCCTTCCTTACACATTAATCCAAATTCCTTCTAACTTCTGGGGACTCCACAGTCTAAAATTCATTTATCTGGTCAAACTCCATGAGCCCGTTTCCCAAGACTCAGCTTTGCTAAGGTCAAAAATAGGGCAACTATTATGTTACTAGGACGTAACAGTATCTCGCTTGCCCCTACGCGTGCCTACCGATAACTGTATCCTACTCGCTCTTATACCAGAGGCACACTCGAAAGCGTAGGGGAATTACATGCTAGCGGTTCATGGATTCTTTTTTTCTGTACGCATAAAAAAATGTGTGCATATCAATTTATGTACCTCGCTAGGATAACGTTATGACATATAAAAAAAGCATATATCTAACGGAACATTTTCTCTTTTAAGACTATAAATCGAGAAATACAGAGGCATATTTTTCTATATAAATATTATTTAAAAAATATCGAAATGAATCACAAGAAATTAACAAATATTATTTACCACGATGAAAAATTACATTTGCTTATTTGTTGAATGATTTTGGCAAACTGCAGTATGCGAATATCCCAGAGAAACAAGAAGAATGTTTGATAATAATAATAGTGAAATATTTACCACATCCTCCTAGAGTTATTATTATATTAAGGGAATGCGCAAATCTGACCTTTAATTTTTAAATTATACTCGCTCTTAGCTAATATCAATCAGCATGTATACATGTAAAGCGTTTATAATGCATTATTATTACCAAAATGAACCATAAAATGAGGAAATCAAGCCGGTTATAATGGTGATTGATATGACTCGACGAAAACCACGTGAAGGTGGCGAGTGTTTTTCGTCAGGATGGGAAGGAATAATAGTGAGTTTTTTACAATCCAAAAACGAGTTTTTGGATTTAAAAAACCGACCATAAGGAATATGGTAGGGTAGGAAGAAGGGAAATTAATGAATTTAACTGGAAAAAGCGATAAAACCCGGACTTTAAAGTGAAATTGAATTCTAATTTGATTTGAAATTTAAATTTTAATTTGACGACTCAAAAATATTTTATTTGAACGGTTAAGAACCTAAAGCTTGTCGACCAAGATTAAATATAATAATAGTTCGTAAATTAAAAAAAATCACTTCAGCTGTGAGAAACTTTCAAAACCTTGCGGTTCGGTTTCGCAAGGACGCCGCTGTTTGGCCGTTTTTTATTTTTTGCATCCCGCAAATCACGGGATATCCATTTCAAATAATTATAACGATGTGTTCGAACGAACAAATCTACGATAAAATCGCGATGGTCTTGGTAGTCAGCGTTTTTCAGCCAGAAGTCACGGTCGGTCGCTGTCAATGTTTCGTGTAGACATTGTCTGAGATATCTACCAATGCCGATTTCGTATTTGTGTAATGAAAATTCGTTTTGAAATCGCCTGTAAGCAGCAACTATCAAAGCGTGAAACTTGTCGACAGGAGCTGTTAGATGTCCAAGTTCTTGTCCGTCAGTGGTTTTGTAAGATTTGAAAAAAACTACAAGCTGAACGTTATTTTCGAAATTCTGGTTACTTTTAACAAAAAGTTCTTTGCATTTCGCACACTGAAACTTTTCAAGACATCCATGAAGCAAGTAACCACAAACATAATTCATAGTACATTTTTTGAGAGTTACTTCACTACTATCTTGTTCTGTTTTTATCAATGTCGGCATTGTTTTTTGGTCTTTTTCGTCGTCTGGTGTCTGGTCAATTTCGCTGATTGAATCGTTTGCGACCACATCTTCACTATTGTTAGCAATTTCTTCCATCGTGTCATTTCCAGGAACCAACAAACCCGATTCTTTGCTAACGACATTAGTTTTTAATATTGTTTTTTTTGCGAGCAATGTAAGGGTCCCGTCTTCCTCGCAATTCGTTCCTCTCGGAGTTTTTTCTAAATCGATCGTTATTACATATTGTAAATTGTGTCTAAATTGTTTAACGGATGGATTGTCGTTATGGCCAGAACGACTCCGCAAAACTGAAAACTGATTTTCTAACGGGTCTTGATTTAAGTGAGTTGTTAAAAGATAAAGAATTTCTTCCGCGCGTAGATCACTCCATAACATTAAAATTGATTTTATAGCCATTCTTAAGCCTGCAAAACAAGGTACTTTTGAACCCCCCTCCACGGTCCATTGATCTATCCACGGAAGCGCACTTTCTAAACATTCTTGTACTTGAGGGGATTTCTCTGACAATGCCCTTTTCAACGGGTTAGGATCGCATGTGAATCGACTATTGAGACAATCGAAAATATCATTTAATTTTTTAACAAAGTTAGCTGTCGCGATATTACATTCATTTTTTAAATCTCCTGTAATTCTTCCAGTAGTCATTGCGGCGGAGACGGAAGCGCTAAAAATTTGGGTGGCATATCGCACGGTCATACGTTGGAAAGCATTTGGATCGATATGGCGATCGGTGAGTTTAGGCGCAGCTTTACACGCTTTGTTGCGTTGCGCATTATACAATTCTCTAATTGCGCTACACGATGAACGAGAATTGCCTATAATAAAATCTTTCGTGTATAAATTGTTCCGAATACTCTTGAACAAATGAGGAACATCGAAATTGTGATAAATTTTATGGCCCGATAGCATTACAAAAGGAGTATCCTCATTTATCCCCATGGCGTTGATTGCCTTCCTGTTGGGAGCTCCTTGGTCGCACACCATGGATCTCACAACAAATCCAGCATCAAATACAGCACTCACAACCGTAGTTATGATGTCCTGTAATTTCACACCATGAACGTTTCCATGCGAGACGTAAAATGCAACCGGCTGTTTCCACGATGATGTTAAGCCGCAGAGCATGAATACAAGCGCATATTTTGCGACTTTATCGGTACGACCAAGATGACCGAGATCATCGTACCCTTCCACAAAATCTTCTTTCAAATTATACTTTAGCAGCTGTTTGATTGCCATTTCGTCCCACATTACAACGCATTGACGTTGATATTCATCTAATGTTGAAGCTTTTATTTTTAATAACTCAAAAACTTCAGGACTAATTCCCGTCGTTAAATTTAAACTATTTACCCACTGTCTAATCAAAGTGACACAAGGCAAAGCAAGCTTTTTCTTTTCTTTCAAGTAATTATAAGCTTTAGCTGATGTATAAAAGAGGCTCAAAGCAAATTGCTTTTATTCATCTAACCACGGTGAGACTTTAAGATGATTTAATTGCATATTCAAAAGTAGCAAACGGTTCCCGTCAATAAAATGGGAGGCAGCATCGATTACTTCGGGAATTGATAATCGTTTTACAGTTCTTCTTTTAATATTACGAATCTCTTGACGAGCTTTTTTCAATTTCATTGTCAAAGTTTCATTCTGCTTCATTAAAAGCTCGGTTCCGACTCAATCGGGTTTGTTGCTTCAACGGAAGGATTCGATGGCATCAGATTACTAGGGAAAGTACTCACAGCTGGTAGAGCATTATTATTTAATCTTCGCTTACCCTTGACGGGATTGTTTTCAATGAAATCTGTTATTTCAAAATGTGCCGAACAGATACGCTGGTTTTTCAACTTCCGAGGCTCGATTTGCAACCACTCATTTCTCCCAGCTCGGACGACCCACTTTTTAATGCTACAAACACCGTAAAAAGCTACATGCATAATGATATACATGAAAAAGAAAATTCCGTAATTTTTTAAGTACCCCGTTTTGCCCCGCTTTCACCTACAATATGTTTTTAGTTTTCAATCATCAAGCATAAAAGGATTGCCAGAGATTTCAGAATATTTCCAAGGTATGAAACAAAAATGAAATAGATGTTCATTTTATTTACAATATAATAAGTGCATATCCATGTATATTTGCATTGCTTGTAAATAGAGCTAACGTTGTGAATAATCATTTTTGCGGAAAAAGAAACGAAACATTCAAATTTCACAATTCGTTTAATGCAAAAATGCATTTAAAAAAAGATTTCAGCCAAATTTAAATTGCACGACTGCAAAGAGCGACCTCGAAAATACTCACAAATGTAGTTAACGAATTTTTTCAATGACGTTTTCGTGGTGAACAATCAACTAGAAAAGGGTACATGCGAAACGTGCCTCTCAGTCGTTAAAAAGGTTTAAACAATTTATCATAGACTTCGTGCTACGTGCTTCTTTACTTTATCAATTAGAACACTGAGATTAATGAAAAGAGATTAAAAAATTCTTTCTCTTCATTGAAATGCATTTTTCAAAAGTATAGAATATGTTGAAAATTGTGAATAAGTCATTCTCGTGCCAGTGTTAGTGCAGAGCGAATTATTTACAATTACCTTACTGCCGCTATCAGAGTAGCATATCGTTTGATTACTACTTTTTCCATCCTGATGAAAACACCAAGTTTTCAAAATATATTGGGCACGTTAAGATGAATCTGTCTTTGCGACGTCGATTATTGAAATTGGCTTATTCTTATCATCTAAGGACATACCGTTCGATATCATGCCCAGGAAATCGGTGGAAGCTGAGATCGGGCTTCTTCAGTGCGGAATTACAGCATCCGTTGTAGGCACAATGATTATTTTTAGGCATTGTTAAACGATTTACAATTGACGAGTTAAACCATGAAAAACGAAACGATACTTTAATGAATAAAAACACGCGATTCGTGCACAAAAAGAAATCGCTTTTCGAAAATCAAGCACGTCCTATTCCGCCGGGAGACGTTTCGCGAATATCCACGATATATTATTGCTTTTCGGTAGAACGCGCGGAACCAGTAGAAAACAGATAAGAGTAGGGGTTTAATACTAACTGTTTTCGAGAAGGATAGAGCGAAAACAGAATCTTTCACCTAAATGCAACAAAGTATGAAATCCTTCGTATGGCTTGACATTGTTAAATTTTTGAGGGATTTGCTATTTTATAGCGATTATAGCGACTTCATAGCGATTTAAAAATCGCGACAACTTATCAGCAACCACTGTAATACCATCAACAATTTGTCCTTTGCCAGAACATTTTTCAAATTGTTTTGCGGAAAAAATATCTGCTTAAAATGTTTTCCGCGAGGAATCAATATTTTATTTTTTTTCCGTTCATAATTGTGGAAAACAAAATATCGAGAACGGGCGACGTCTCGAAAGAAAGAAAGAGAGTACGTCGCAGCGTAGGAAAAATAAACAAAAGCCGAGGGCAGGGGCCTGTGAGCGGACCCAAGAGCGGCAGTCTCGGCAGAGGACGAGACAGCGACGCATCAACGTCATAATTAAGGCTCGAGAGCAATACGCAGTAGATATTGTAGACGCGATTCGGGATTGCAGCGAATGTGCGCATTGTATTAATAAAAAGGAAAAAAAATTATATTCTACATATCAGAAGTGGGATATACGCACGTGATAGCCGCAGTGAAGGTGGGTCGCGTTTTCTTGATCAAAAAAAGAGAGAGATGGGAAAACGAAGCCGGTCGAGACGCCGTGGACGTTCGCGTGAACATTCTCGGAGACGATCACGTGAACACCGTCGTTCCAAGGATCGGGAAAATAAAGCCAGGCGTAGTGGACGATCGCAAACGAGGGACCGACCATGGAGAAGCCCAAGTGCAAGCGTGGAACGAACAAGTGCGAGAAGCAGAGGGTCGGATATAACGCAGCTCGCGGAGGCGTTGACGGGGCTCATAAACAACCGTCCGAGACAGCTAAACCATGGGCACTATCTCAACGACAAATTTCTACCGGAATTTGATCCAGCTGCAAAAATTATATCTGCTTCGGATTGGATCGACAAAATCAACGACTGCGGTCGGGTGTACGAGTGGGATGACAAGGTAAAGCTGTATTTATCTGGGTGCAGATTGAGGGGAAACGCGAAATTGTGGTATGACGGGCTAGCGTGTACTTTACCGAGCTGGGAGGAATTTTCTCGCGAGTTGATCAAACAATTCCCGGGCGAAGAGAGTTTTGGGCGCTTGTTTCACGAAGTCGCAGAATATAAAAGCAAACCCGGTCAAGACTTGCAGGAATATTGTTTCGCTAAATTGCAGAAGATTAACAAGCTAAAATTAAATGTTCCCGAAGATCAAAAAGTTGATCTTATCACTTACGGTATCCATGATGAGAACATTCGGACGACTTTGTTAACGGCCAGGCTCGGTACGATTGCGCAACTCAATCAAAGACTCAGTATTTTTCGGGCTAACACGAAGCCTCAAGGGTCTCCGAAAAGTACGAAACAAGATGGCCATAAATATGTCAAGCAAACGGGCGGTAAGATGCCAGGAGATCACGATAACAAAAGGGGGGAGATGACGTGTCACAAACGTAAAAAGCCAGGTCATTTTAAGCGCGACTGTCCAGGGCGAGTAGAAGAAAATATTCCCGATACGCGGTCGAATAACAAACCGGTAATAAGATGCTCGTACTGTAAAATCACCGGCCACGAAGAGTCAAAGTGTTACAAAAAACAAGCAGCCGAGGCAGCGGGGAAAAAAAATGACTAGAGGACAACACGCCCCGGGTGCTAGAGGTCGTTCGAGTCGACGAGGCAGTAGTTGAGAAACCGTTAAAAAAATGTCTCGTAAACGGCAGGGAGAGAGATTGCATGGTGGATTTGGGGAGCGATTGTTCGTTAATACGAGAAAGTGTAGCTCGCGCGATGCAATTGAAACCGGAAAAGACCGATAGCACGATGGTGGCGTTTAACAATACGGTAGGATTGCCGATCGCTCAGGCACGAATAAAAATTGAAATAGATGATATCGAATACGAAACGTATATATACATACTACCGGATAGTCATCTGAGCAAGGAGATTTTACTCGGGCGCGAGATTTTGAATGTGCAAAATGTAGCGGCCTTGTCCGATGCGCACGGGGTTAAATTCTTTATAAAAAAAGGACAGAAAGAGAATCCCTTCGAGGTAAATCTCATCACGCGAGAGAGAAGGCCTATTCGGGAGGATGACGTAATGTGCGAGGGACTTGATGTGGAAAACGTAAATCGTTTGGTAAAGATATTAAATCTATTCCGCGAGAGCGTCTCGCTTAGTATAGAGGAGTTAGGGTGCGCGGACGTGCCGGGCATGAATATCGAACTTCTCGATAACGAACCCGTTGTTCGTCGGCCATACCGATTGTCGATAGCTAAGCGCGAAAAAGTAAGGCGAATGGTATCGGAGTTAGAAGCCAGCGGTGTCATTAGAGAGAGTTCGTCGCCGTATGCAAGCCCAGTTCTCCTCGTAAAAAAGAAAACGGGTGACGATAGAATGTGCGTAGACTACAGGGCGCTAAATAAAATCACGAAACGAATGAAATACCCGTTGCCGTTAATCGATGATCAAATTGACCGATTGGGCGGAAAAAAATACTACATCTCGCTTGATTTGAAGTCCGGGTTTTATCAAATCCCTCTGCATCCGGACGCAGTCGAAAAAACAGCTTTCGTTACCCCAGACGGACACTACGAGTTTTTACGCGTAGCATTCGGACTAGTAAATGCGCCGGAATATTTTCAAAGGACTATGATGACGACCTTCAGAGGTACCGACTGCCACGTCTATATCGACGATATACTTCTCGCGTGCGACAGTGTAGAGGAAGGGTTCGATCTTCTGATCAAGGCATTGGAAATATTACAGAGTAGGAAATTCTCGATAAACATTTCCAAATGTCGGTTCTTTCAAGAAAAGATAGATTATTTAGGACGAGAAATATCATAGGCGGGAGTACGACCGGGGGCACGAAAGATCGACGCTCTAATGGAAACAGCGTCACCAAAGGACATAAAGCAAGTGCGACAGTTTCTCGGTTTAGCCGGATATTTCAGGAAATTCATCAAGGATTTTGCAAAAAGAGTCGCGCCTTTGACACAATTGTTGCATAAAGACTATGCATGGCAATGGGAGTCAGAGCAGGAAGGGGCGGTACAAGATATAAAAAAAGCATTGTCTTCGCGACCAATTTTATCAATTTTTGACCCGGCGTTAGAAACAGAGGTGCATACGGATGCAAGCGCGATAGGACTTGGAGCCATTCTTATCCAGAAAAATGGGGGTAAAATTTACGTGATAGCCTATCACAGTCGAAAGACGACGTCAACCGAACAACGATATCATTCATATGACCTAGAGACGCTCGCAGTGGTCGACGCGTTATCAAAGTTTCGAGTTTATTTGATAGGTATCAAGTTTACGGTGGTGACCGACTGTAGCGCCGTCCGCGCCACAGCGACAAAAAAGGATTTAAACCCGAGAGTGGCTCGGTGGTGGGTTTACTTACAAGATTTTGATTTTGACGTGATATATAGACCGGGCAGTCAAATAGCGCACGCCGACTACTTGAGTCGAAATCCTATACCATGCATGGCTGTTGATATTACCTCGTCCGAATGGATAAAAGTAGCACAACTACAAGACGATAAAATAAGAATTATTCAGGAAATACTCGTCTCCGGGGATGTTCAACCCGACGTAAAAGAATATTTCGAGAAATATGATTTGAAAGGGGGAGTAGTTTTTCGCAAAACGGAAACAGGAAACAAATGGCTCGTTCCTCGAGCGGCTCGATGGAACGTAGTAAAAATGTGCCATGATGACTCGGGGCATTTTGCCGTAGAGAAGACTTTAGACAAGATTAAGGAGCATTATTATTTCAAGGGGATGCGTAGATTTGTGACAAAGTACGTAAAAGCCTGTCTAAACTGTTTATACTATAAAACATCCGCCGGAAAGAAACCGGGATATCTGCACCCGATAGATAAGGTGGCTATACCCTTCCACACATTGCACCTTGACCACGTCGGTCCGTTCAAATGCAGCGTGCGAAGAAACACGCAAATCTTAACGCTCGTAGACGAATTTACGAAGTTCTGCATATTAGAGGCCGTGCGGAATACTAAAACTAAGTACGTGATAAGAGCGTTGCTGACAGTTTTTGCAATTTTCGGCGTCCCTACGCGTATTATCACCGATCGTGGATCAGCGTTTACGTCACACTCGTTCGAGGCATTTTGTAAGGAGTACGGTATCAAGCACGTCCTTAATGCAGTGGCTACCCCAAGAGCAAACGGACAGTGTGAGAGGGTCAACCGTACGTTATTAGACGCACTAGCTACGACCAGCGCAGGGGAGCCAGAGGACGCGTGGGACGAATCGGTGAAGAAGGTTCAAAGCGCTCTCAACACTACGACAAATCGCAGCACGCGGAGTACTCCAGCAAGGTTACTCTACGGGTTCAACCCGCGCAGTATGGCCGATGCGGCATTACTATCCGCAATCCAAGATACTCTGGACCAAGTCGACTTGGAGGAGATGCGGAGGGTGGCGAGAGACAACAACGTGGCGGAGCAGGGGAGGCAGAAAAAAATGTTCGATGCAAAGAGATTCAAGCCTCCTAGATATGCCGTCGACGACGTTGTCATGTGGAGATCGAGCGCTGCACCTGCCACGGGGGAGAGCAGGAAGCTAAATGCGAAGGCCAAAGGGCCGTTCAAGGTCAGAGCGATCTTGCCCAACGACCGATATGAGATCGAGGATCTGAGGGACATGAAAAAGACGCCAGGACAACGAACGGTGGTGGCAGTAGACCAGCTGAGTCCGTGGGTCATTTTTGATGGTGCGGCACAGTCTGGTAAGTTTGAAGAGGTGAACGACAGTAACTTTGGTGGTGAATGATAGTAGCTCGCGTACAATTTTACTCGATGAATGATAGTAATCGAGACAGGTGAACGATAGTAACCTGGAGAGGTGAATGATAGTAACCTTGGGGTGAACGATAGTAACCCGATTCAAGATACTCGATGAATGATAGTATTCGAGGCAGGTGAACGATAGTAACCTGGAGGGGCGAATGATAGTAGCCCGAAGACGATGGCATGGAGCGACCGAGACACCGGAATCGGAATTGATCACTCCGATTTCGTGTTGAACGCCGCGACGAGTTTATCGTCTCCTCCGTACAAGATTTTTTTGTTAACAATTCCGTACGGTGGACTCTTATTTTCCAGAGTAACGGATTGACAAGCCACGACGAGGACGTCGTAAATTCAGGAGGGCCGATTGTGGAAAACAAAATATCGAGAACGGGCGACGTCTCGAAAGAAAGAAAGAGAGTACGTCGCAGCGTAGGAAAAATAAACAAAAGCCGAGGGCAGGGGCCTGTGAGCGGACCCAAGAGCGGCAGTCTCGGCAGAGGACGAGACAGCGACGCATCAACGTCATAATTAAGGCTCGAGAGCAATACGCAGTAGATATTGTAGACGCGATTCGGGATTGCAGCGAATGTGCGCATTGTATTAATAAAAAGGAAAAAAATTTATATTCTACATAATTTTAGTTGAATTGCTAATTTATGTCTCGGCCATAATCAATAAATTTTCATTTTCTGGAAAAAAAGGAAAAAAAGAATTTGGATGCCGGGGAATCGATCAGTGAACCCCCACATTGTCATGTCTGCGCGCTCATCGGGTGACCATCTTACAAACTTAAATGATACTTGATCATTTACCGATTCCATTCGTCAGGGAGGCTCAATATCTTAAACAGGTGCGAGCGAGAGTGAAACACTACCCCGAGCATGGCTCAATGCTGGGGTGCGAGAAAGCGCGCGCTACGACCCCAGTATCAGTGTATGTGTGCACACAGATATTGGACAGCGCCACGGTGGTTGGGGTCAGCACTAAGCGGACCCCAAGCCAAGAGCGCCCATAAGGCCTGTTGTTCCATATACATCTATGTTCTCTGGTATATTCCAACCTCGAAACGTCGGGATTTTCGAAAGATGCAGAAATATTGCAAATCGCAGCAAAATTTGATGAAAAAGATTTCAGCGTTTGTGTGAATCCTTCAAAGTCAATCGATGACGATGCCTCCAGAATTACTGGATTAAAGTGGATAGATGAAAAATTGCATTTTCGACATAAGGAAGTAATGTCAATTGCGTCTCGTGAAGCATTACAATCATTCAAGGAATTCCTCGATCTTTCCTTAAACTCGTGCATTCTTGTTGCTCATACTGCAGCTTTCGATTCTCGATTTCCAATTCAATCGATTATAAATAATAAGATAATTGAAGAATTCAATAACATAGCCGAATTTTCTGATACTTTAAGGATTTAAAAAAAGAAATTTCCCGAACGAAAAACAAAGAAAAAAGTTTCAGTTTGCAGACATTAGCAAAAGAGTTTCTAAATTCGGAAATAAATAGTGAGTACCACGAAGCTTTGTTTGACGTCGAAATTTTAGCCAAAGTTTGTGATACTCTGATAATAAAAGAAGAGTTGTTCAAAAATCTGAAACCATACAAACAATCTGTTGTGACGGTGCTGAGCGGCAATGATATAAATAATTGTACGCTTGTTTGCGGTGTAAAAGATTGGTGGTTTATTTAATGGAGGAAAGATCTAGTTGGTTAGGAAGTCGGAGGAGAACTGAATTACGTGATGGAAGATGCTGGGAGAAAGGGTTTGAAGAAAGAGTTTAGGAGTGGAGGGGATGTCGCGTGAGGGTGATAAGGGACCGTGGGACTGTGGAGTCAGCGAAATTGGGAGTTAGCGGGAAAAGAGATTAGGAGTAGGTGAGAACAGTGGGAATTAAGTGTGGGACCGTTACACTGTGATGGAAAAAAAAATGTTTCCACCCACTTTAAAAGAATTAATAAAGATAATTTCCGTCGAGTTAATAAAAAAAAAATGGCACATGCGGGATTAACCACCCATGATTTGAAAGAAACTTATTTGAGACAATGAGAATCTGGGGTTTACCAGTTATTGACCAAAGAAACGATCTCAAATAAACCATGCGTTACCAAAGCAAAAAAAGTAATTGAAAAAGTTGTTGCATATTTAAAAGAAACAAATTAATTTGATGAGTTTTGTTAATTTCAATAGGAATTGAAAAAGTTATTGCATTATTAGAAGAGTTTAAATGAAAAAAGTATTAAGTTTTGTTTGTACGTTTTGTTTTTGCCAAATTTTCTAAGCTTTAAATTTTGTGTTGAATGTATAACATTTAAAAACGTGTTATTATTTTTGATTTTATTACTTCATTGATATTTTCTTATATGACATTCAGTTCGTGGCAAAAGCAATTCAAATTTTCGTTCATTCGCGCGCTTTTATCGCGATTTTCTTTTGTACACTGTTGCCACTTCGTCGCAGCCGATTGTCTCGAGGCTTAGTCCCGAATAAAAATGATATTTTTCAGAATACATTTTCTTGGAAACTATGTGGTAAACCATAGATTTTTTTTATGTAAATCCTACAATATTTCTTAAAACCCTTCTGGTCTTTTATCGAGCTGGTAAGATTAGTTTAGAAATTACAATTTGAAATGCCATCGTGAACGTATTTTTCCACATATACGCCATGTAAAATATGTTAAAAAATACATTTTTCAATCGAGAAAATTTCTGAAAGTAAATTGTAACATCCGTGTAGATGTAGTTTAATTTTTCTTTTCATTATTCTTAGGCACATATATATTTTTGAGAGTTGCTTTTCCCGTCAGGAAAGCGACCGTAATTTTATAGCTTTCCGAGATAAGTGCTAGCGGGTCCACATGGCTGTACCCCGTCGATTTCTTATGTTTATCGAGAGGCCCTTTTTCGCATCGAGAAAAGGGACCGTAAATTTATGTCTTTTCTAGGATAAGACGAACACGAACCATATGGCTATTGACCGTCGACGTAATCCGATTCTTTTTATTTACGTTTTACATAACATCTACTTTCCCAGAAAAACATATCCCTTCCACCCACGATCTTAGCATCCCTCCGAACTCTCAACCCTCCAATCATAGTAATGATCCTTTCATATATGTTAAGAATTTTAACGAATAAGAATGCGAACCTCCCTACTATAAGCACTTCCAAATCTGTTAGAACATCGCTGTCTTTCAATAGAGAATAACTTTTAGTCAGTCGTCTCCAGCCAGTCAACAGACTCAGCAATCAGTATTTCCATATCTAGTTCTCCTTTTTCTGACTCTGATTATCAATAACATCTTTTATTGTAAAACACTATTGTTATGATTTAATCTAGAAGTATATTACTGAACTTTGGTTGGTAGGTTCATAAGGACCTTTATTGTCTAGTAATAATTAATATCTAGGTGAGGGACATGAAACGTAACTAATACTAATGGTATAACTTTATCACCGCCCGCGCAATGTCTGCGTCGGCGCTTGAGCGTCCTTGCTACGCTTTCTACTGCTCTCTCTTCTCGCTCAGTAACTTTGGCACTCACACAGTTAAGCGCACCACGTGCGCCACACAGTCTCACGGAGTTCTTCACCACCCACGCTTGCACCCAGCACTCCGTACATACCCTAAGTATATACACCCAGTTACTACCACGCAGTTAACCTCGCACACAGTCACTTTTTGCTTACACACACGTCTCTATCTTTTGGCTGCTTGTTCACGACTCTACTGATCTCGCTTTGCCGCTTACTGAACCGGCAGATCCTTACCATCATGGCCGCCGTTCAATATTGCTGACACAGCACGGCGCTGCTGCCACCTGTGCTATGCCCGCGAATATTCGAATCGGTTCTTGCTCTTAACACTCGGCCATCCTGCGTGTTCGCGCGTCCTCGTGCGCGATGCAGCGCGCCTTCGCGCTTCTTCTGCTTTTATTTTTATTCTGCTTTGTTTTTTTTTTGTTTTGTTTACATTCAGGTACATATTTTTAGGAGCATTTGTCTTACGTAATTTACCGATTGTTATCACAGTGTAACTTATCGTTGCTCAGTCTTTTCTTTCACTGCAGCTTTTTTTTTTTTTTTATCCGAGGAGGTGCGGAATCCATTTATGGATACCACCAGTCATGCGGGCTGGTGGTAATGCTGGCCTCCCGGCCAGACTACCCGCTAAACCGCCACCTCCTATGCCCCCCCGTCTAGGTACTATATTAGTGACTAAGATTATGCGTATAGCCGGGGATCCGCGTCTGTCTCGTCGTTCTGTTCGGTTTATATGTCCGTCTTTCTTTCGAATTTTTGCGTCGGGTCCGTCATGTCAGGCAGCCGTCTGCGTTTTTTCGTCGGAGTATCGTCTTTGTGTATGTGGCTATCTGCTGCCACTCCTCCTTTCCCCGGAGCATCACCCCCACAATGTTATCGGGGGTGATGTCGATTCCCGAGGTCGCCATCAGTCTCTGTCGTTGCTCTGTCCAGTGGATGAATTCGAAGAATGTATGCTCCACGTCGTCTCGGTCATGTCCGCAGTAGATGCAGTCCGGCGTCTGTACTTTGTCCATTGTATAACGGTACCGTCTGAAGTAGCCGTGTCCTGTCAGTAGTTGGGTGACGTAGAAGTTCACGTCCCAAAGTCCCGTTTGGTCCACGGTCTCAGGTCCTTTATCAACCGTCTCGTCCAGTTGCCCTTTGTCCCGTCTGTCCATCGTTGCTGCCATGCTTGCATGGTCCTGTCTCTTTCCGTCTTTGCCGCGTCCCGTCGAGTCGTGCTCTCGTCTCTGTCGTGGATCCTCTTGCGCTCGACCGCAAGAAGATCAATGGGGATTACACCCGCCACCACCAACACTGCCTCTGCTGAGACAGTCCGGTAGGAGCAGACGATCCTCAAAGCCCCCCGTCTTTGTATCGTCGCCATTGCGTGGCCGTATCTTTTCGTCTTTAGGGCGTCCGCCCAGATCTCCGCGCCATAGAGAAGGATCGTCGAGTGGGTCGTCGACATTAAGAGTCTACGTTTTCCCGGTCTCGGTCCGTTCGTATTTGCCATCAGGCGGCTTAAAGCTGCTACCCTTCCGGCCGCCTTTTGGGCTGTCTTTAGTATGTGGGGCCAGAAGGTCATCTTTGTATCCAGGGTTATCCCCAGGTACTCGACTTCCCCTCTGGCTTCGATCTTGTGTGTTTCCACTTTCATTTTTAGTCTTGTGTCAATGCGTTTCCGTGTAAGAAACGCCAGTTTTGTCATCCATCGACCAACCCGTCGCATTGTCTGATTCAGTTTGTATTGCGCCAGTTCTGGAGATCGCTCGACGATCACCGCTACCACGTCGTCAGCGTAAGCAACGAGGCGAACCCCGAGCGGAAGCTCCAGTCTGAGCAGGCTGTCGTATGTTGCGTTCCAGATGTCCGGTCCGAGTATGGATCCTTGGGCGACCCCCGCGGTGATTTATCTCGTCTTCTGTCCTTCAGTCATCTCGTAGATTATCCATCTTTTGCGTAGGTAGTCCACCACAACTCGGATCAGATATGGTGCCACCCCGAAATTGCTCTTCAGCGCCTCCAGTATGTCCACCCACCTGGCCGAGTTGAAAGCATTCCTGACGTCTAATGTCGCCAGCAATACGATGGGTCGTGCTGCGTGGCAGTGTCTGTCTGTCTCCCTGAAGGAGTCTACCACCCGCTGAATGGCGGCGATAGTCGATCGCCCCTTCCGGAAGCCGAACTGCTCGTCTGAGAGACCTCCTCCTGTCTGCATTGCGGCTGTCAGTCTTGGTCTAAGTAACTGTTCGTACAGTTTTCCTGTCGTGTCGAATAAGCTCAGCAGCCGATAGGCCGACGGCGTGTTAGGGTCGCCCCTCCCCTTAGGGATAAGAACCACCCTCGCCGTCTTCCATCGGTCGCTGAATGTCCCCGTTGTTAAGCACGTGTTGTACAGGTCGAGATATATGTCCGGCCTCAGGCTAGCCATCAGTCGGACAATCTCGACGGGTACTCCGTCCGGTCCTGGCGCCTTACCAGTCTTCATCGCGTTGGAAGCTCGTGTGAGCTCCGCCGCGGTGAAGGTGGGGGCTTCCGTAGTCACGTCTTCGTCCGTCGCGTCCGTACGGATGGGGTGCGTCGGGAATAGTCCGTCCATAATGCGGCCCGCGGTTACAGCATCTTTGAGTTCTTGTTGGGTCCGGGCCCCTAGTTTGCCGGTCACTATTTTGTAACCGGTTCCCCAAGGGTCCTGTTCCACCTCCTCGCAGAGCTTCCTCTAGCATCGCGCTTTGCTGTCCCGTATGACGTTTGTCAGCTTTTTCCGTTCTGTCCTGTATGCAGCCTGAAGGGTTTCCCTTTCAGGTCTCCCACCGGCCCTCGTGGCACGTCGTCAGTTCTTGAGGCAGCTCTTTCGCAGTTCGGCTATCTCGTCCGTCCATCAGTATTGTGCGCGTTGGTTGCGTCTGTGTTGCCGTGTCGGCATTGTGCTGTTGCAGAGTCGTATCGTCGTTGTGCGTCCTGCCACTTCGAAGGCTATGTACTGGTGGTCGCTGGTCGTGTAGTCTTCGATCACCCGCCATCGCCCCACCCGTGGCAGTATTCTGTCTGCTGTCAGTGTCACGTCAGGGATGGAGTCCCCGAAACCTGGTCGTCTGTATGTCGGTGTGCTTCCTGTGTTTGCTACTACCAGATTTAGCCTTGCAGCCATTTCCAGTAGTAGCCGTCCCCGTTTGTTCGTTGTTTTCATTCCCCACTCGATCGCCCTCGCGTTGAGGTCCCCCGCCACCACGATATCTCCAGGCAGACTCCTAATTCCGTCCTCCAGGAGCGCTATCTTTCTCCCAAACTACGCGACGGCGCAGTTCGGGGTCAAGTAGATGCTGACGTACGTGACAGCGCCAGCCTTGGCCCAGACGTAGTCTTCACCAGCGCCGCCGTCGGTCATCCGGAATCGGGCAGCGCCCCTCACCCAGATAGCAACAGTCTCAGTTTTGTTCGTGATCCACGTCCGCGGCGGCCTTCTCCTGTACTGTTCGCACAGAATCACTATGCCTGCGTCGTGTTCGTCGGCTATCTGTGTCAGTATCATGTCCGCTGTCCTGCTTCGGTTCAGGTTTCCCTGTATTATCCTGTCCGTCTTCCGGCCTGCTTCCTGCACTCCTCCAGCGCGGCCCGGAACACCGTGCACCTCCCGCTTCCCGCGGGGTGTGTTACGTCCGTATGTCCCGCCTCGGCACACAGTGGGCAGGCCGGTTTGCTTTTACAGTCCGTCGCGTAGTGTCCAGTCCCGCCACATTTCCTGCAGCTTTTTGTCCGGTCCTTGTTTGTACAGTTGGCCTTCGTGTGTCCATATCCCAGGCACTTGTAGCATTTCGTCACTATCAGTCGTTGTCTAACCCGGCATCGGACCCATCCTATCATGATCCGCCCCCGGCCCAGCAGCGACCTGGCTTCCTGCGGTTCGAGATCGCAGACCGCCATATATTGCTCGGCCCGGTTCGGACCGAATATATGGACGCTGAAGGTATCATGGCCCTGGCACTGCCCGTGTCCCCGACCGCCGCTTGGAGCGCGCGTTGGAAGTCCTCCCGTCCGTCCGTGTTCGTTTGTATTTTGAGGAGACACAGTCCGTCTTTCGTCTTGCTCATGCTCTTTACCTGTACGTGGCTTTTCGTCGGGTTCACTGTCGTCCGAATTTTCCGAAGTATGTCGGAGTACGAGGTGTCATTTCTGGGCCTAACCAGCACGGCCGTCCCTCTCATCCCCCTGTTTTTGGGGGCTGCCCCGCTCTTGTTAGTCCGAGTCGTCTCGTTCGTCCCATCCGTTCCGTTTTTATGTTCCGTTGTTTTCGTCTTTTTCGTCTTTTTGTTTGTCACCGTTTGCCATGCTCCGACCGCCTCCGTTTCTCTTTGTGGTGGTCGTTTCTGTGCGGTCTCCGGAGGGGTCTTCGTGGCCTCTCGCTTCCGTTTTTTCGGTCGCACTTACCGTTCCGTCTCTGTTTCTGTCTCCCGCGTGTCTGTCTCCGACAGGTCTACGGTTGTTTGTCCTTCCATGTCTGTCCTAGTCCGTGTACTTAACGCGACGTCTGTGGCCTCGAGAATCGTTTTTATGCCGTTTTTCACCGTCATGTTCATGTTCTTCTGTTTGGCTGCTGCCTTGGCCATTTCCGTAGCTGTCCTCTGTATGAGCTTCAGCAGCTCCGTTATGTCCAGGTCTTTCTGTCGTAGTGTTGTGGCGTCCGTTGTTGTTGCTTCTTTCATCTGTCCGTTTTGTGTGCTCGTCTTGATTTCGGCGTCATAGGCGGAGGTCGCGGAACTTATTCCGCTCCCTGCGCTCGACGCGCTGTCCGTCCTGTGTCGCCCCGGTATGCGCAATGTGTCCCTCCCCGTACTCATTGCTTTCGGTTTTTGTTTGTTTGTTTCTAAATATTTTTCCATTTTTGTTCCCACGAGAATTCAGGAAGAAAACGGTCCACCCCCACAGAGCCTGCATGTGGGGGTAAGACTGATTACTATGGGGTTTCGCCCGGTTCCCCATAGGCATCGTGAAAGGCACTTTAACCCAAGTACCATCCAGCCCTCGGCACGATAGCTTCCACCTTAGCTTGGGGAGTGGTCCGCGACAGGGCCTTAGGTCGCCTAGACCAGTTTTTACGCCGGTCGGCTTCCTTATAGCACCCGTTGACCAGAGAAATCCGCGCCCCCCCCCCCCCCCCCCCGTTCAGGGTCGCGGTCCCCGTATGGCGCCCCGTTTCTCTGTCCGTCTAGGGGTCGCTTCACGCTCTGGCCGTCCCTCCATCCGCCACCTGAGGACGCGCCCGGTCGGCCTCACCCCGGTTCCCCGCCCCTCTTTACGAGGAGGAAGAGAACCCCGAGTTCATTGCAGCTTATTTCTATCTTAGTTGAGTCTATCGTTTCAGTCTTTTCTTTACCCATGTGTGGGACGATGTCCTCACACGTACAATCACATCTGCTTTGGGTTCATGGTCTTTGGTTAAATTTGGTTATCACTTAGGCTTACATTACGACTTATTACCACACAGTTATACTTTACAATGTCCTGTTTATCACACAGCGTTTCGCGATTGGAGATTCTACATTTTTAATCTACTCGAACCAGTTGGCCGCAAAACGTGCAGGTCTACGTCGCGTTCTCGTTTGGCGCGGAGGGAGTTGTGTTGCGTCCGACGCTGCTATAATCGGTTGCTCGTCGCCCGTCTCCTCCGCTGATGTGTCGGGCGACAGTTCGACCTCTGCGTCGTCCTCGTCTTCGTCATGGCTGCTTGCTTTCTCTTCCTCGTCTTCCGACTCGGAGGTGTCGTCTGATCTGGGTTGCCACAGTTTCATCTGGCTGGCGTGTGCCGTACTAGTTGTCGTCGGCGTCGATGGTGAGGGCGGCGTGTCACTTAGCTGCGTTATTCGGTAGGTATATGCGGGGAGTTCGTCGACGAAAACGTACGGTCCCTTGTATTTGGGCTGGAGTTTCGTTGATTCCCCAGTCGCAATTTTTTGGGTTTTGACAAATACTATGTCCCCTACTACGAAATTTGGATTCAAATTTCGACCCTTGTCGTACCGCTGTTTCGTACGTTCTTGTTGTACTGATATGCGCTCCCGCGCCTGTCCTTGCAATTGTGTTGGTGACGTGTATTCGGCTTCCGCGTCCTCGTTTATCTGACGCAACTTCCCTTCACCTCGACTCGGGTCATACCCAAAGACTAATTTGAAGGGACTGTGCCCGGTGGAGGCATTCGTCAAACTATTTAGGTCCGCTTCCACCTTTTCGACCGATCGGTCCCAGGTCCGTCCCTTGTCGTCTGTTAGATTCGTTCGAATTGCCTGTATGACGCAGGCGTTGACCCGTTCCACTTGTCCATTAGCCTGTGGATGTCGTGGCGAGTTAAGGGTGTGCTTGATGCCGTGTTGTGCACAGCAGTTTTGAAACTGCTTGGATGTGAAGCTCATGCCTCTGTCCGTGATAATCCGATACGGTGCTCCGAAACGTTGGATTATCGCACTTAGAAAACGGACCGTCCCACCTGCCTTGACATTTGTCAGCGGTTTCAGCACGACGAATTTTGTGAGGTTGTCCACCGCCACACAGAGATATTTGTTGCCGCGTTTGCTTGTGACAAACGGCCCCGCATGGTCCATATGTATTACCGCGAATGGTCTGTGTCCGGGCGGGATAGGGCAAAGTCCCCCGTCCTGTTTCTCTACTCTTGGTTTTGTGGTCGCGCATTCCAGGCAACCGCGAATATGTCGCGTAACAGATTGTCGCATTCCGGGAAAATAGTATCGTTCTGCAATGCTCTGCAGCGTGCGGATGTTTCCTGGATGACTTTTGCAGTCATGGTGTCGCATGACTATCGCTCGTCGTAATCGTCGCGGTATGACGAATTTCCTCTGACCTTCCACGTCCTTGTAGATAATCCCGTCACACAGCAGGTATTTGGTCACTCGCCCTCGCTCGTCGCGAGTCCTCTCGTCTTCGGGTATCGTTTTTCGCTTTTTCTCGGCTAATTCCGAGTCACTTAGCTGGTACAAACGAACTTCATCCGTCTCGGACTGAAGCTCGAGGGTGTCGATCCTGGTGCTTTCTGTGTCGTCGCTGACAGCTCTACTTAGAGCGTCTGCATGCGATAATCTCACGGCTGGTCTGTGTATGATATGAAAATCATTTTCGCTCAGGATGTTCTGCCATCGGATTATCTGGGAATTCAACGTCCGTTGTGTATTGATGTGACACAACGCACGGCAGTCGGTCACCACCACAAACGGAATATTGGCTAGCAGTGCTCTCAGTCGAGTGATGGTCCACACTACTGCCATTAGTTCCAATTTGCTGATGTGGTAATGACGTTCTACTTCCGATGTTCGTCGGCTCACGGCGTAAACCAACCGCATCTCGCCTTGTTCATCCCGTTGCATTAACAGTCCCGCGAATCCTAGGGTGCTAGCGTCGGTGTGCACCTCCGTGTGCGCCTTCGGGTCGTACGATTGCAGTACGGGTGATGTGGTCAGCCGGTTTTTAAGGCGTTTGTATGCCATTCGCTCTCGCATACCCCACGTGAACTCTGTATTAGTTTTTAACAAGGCCGTCAATGGCGCCGCGATTTCAGTAAACCGTGGTACGAACTTCCTGAAATAGCTTGTCAGCCCCAGGTACCTCCGAACCTCGTGTATATCCTTCGGCTCGGGGTAATTGTCAATAGCCGTGACCTTCGCTTGCCCTGGAGATATCCCGTCTTTTGAGATTCGATGTCCAAGGTACTCGACCTTTTCACTCAGAAAACTGCACTTAGTCAGTTTGATTGTCAAGCCTGCCTGACGCAGAGCACTCAGCACGTGCGTCAGTTTCCCTTTCAGCTCCACCCAGCTGTTCCCAGGGATCAGTATATCATCTAAGTAGAATAGTGCGGTGTGATCTCGCAGTGGTCCCAAGGCCTGGTGCATGGCGCGACTGAAATATGCGGGTTCGTTCATTAACTCGAACGCCATCCTGGTGAACTGGACTGTCTCTTCCGGCGTGATTATCGCCGTCTTTTCTTGTGCATCCGGTGCCAACGGTATCTGCAAGTAGCCGTGTGCCAGGTCAAGCAGTATAAATAGAGACGTACCTCGAATTTGCGCCAAGTGGTCATCGATATTTGGTAACGGAAAATGGATCCGTTCCGTGATTGTGTTTAGTTTTCGTAAGTTTACACAAAGCCTCTTTTCGCCTGACTTCTTTCGTACTAATAGTACGGTGCTGGCGTATGGAGAATCCGTCGTTGTCACTATCCCAGCCTCTCTCCACTCGCGGATAATCTCGCGTATTTCCTCTCGTTCGCGCGGCGTTGCTCGATACGGTTTACTCGCTACCGGCCTCGCACCTGGTACCACCCTGATCTCTATCTGGATCTGTGTGGCTCGGCCGAGGTCACTCAGCTCGACCGACACACAGTCCCGATAATCGTTGAGAACTTTGACCAACTCCTCGCGGATCCACACTGGCTGGTCTTTCGCTATGTGCACGTCCGCTTCGATAATTGGCGGTCTCGTTGCATGGTTAATGGACAGCGTCAGCAGCCGGACGATGTCTCCATGCAGGATTATTTGACCTTTCGTTAATGTCTGATCACTCAGCCCTGTTGAGTAGACAGGTAATTCATACGTTTGTTCATTGTGGTAGATACTCACAAAACTGATAGTTTTTGTTGGAATTGCTGTGGCTTGTTGCGCACACAGCGCTGTGGAGGTACTGGGCATATCCTCCTTCTCCTCTCGCGTGCGATAAATCTTCAGCACCCCGTCCTCGCAGCGAAATGCTACCCCCGGAGCATCCAAATAGTTGCGACCAATCAGGACGTCGACTGGCTGCGAATCGTCCTGCACCACGTGCAATCTGGTGTCTGGCACAGCTACGTTGTCCACCTCAACCGTGGTATGAACGGTCCCCAATGTCTGCTCCGTCCAATCAGGTTGCCCGTGTGGCTTCAGGGTCCATACGTCCGAGGAGACCTCGTATTTGGTGAGCTTCGCTTTCGTCTCTCGCATTGTACACTCTACCGCTCCGGTGTCGATAAATCCGACTACCGACTGCCCGTTGATGACAATGACCTTAAGGTACCGCTCGACGTTCCCTGGTGTAGGCCGGGTCAATTGCATGATTGCCTTGGAAGGTTCCCCTGTCGGCCGATGTTCCTCCCGACGTGGCGCCATGCAATTTCGGCTGATGTGGCCTTGTTTACCACAACGGAAACATCCGGTGTTGCTGGTTGTCTCCGGACAGTCGCTGATTCGATGCCCTGGTTTCCGACACTTGTAACAGATGCGCTCTTTGGTCCGATACTCCATCGGATCCCGACGCGTTTCGCGGCGTGCCTCAGTGATGTGAGGACGTTCCGCTTGGCGCGTCGCTCCTCGCGCCTCTCCGCGTTGGGTCGCCAGAGTTTGTTCATATTTCAAAATGTCAAATAACAAATCCTCTCTGGTTGCGTGGTATTGCGCGAGAATCAAATTGCGCAATTCTCGCGAGTATAGTCCTGAGACGACCTCGTCCTTCTCTTCTGAGAATGATAAATCCACGGCGGCACACAGCTTCACCTTCGCGTGAAAATAGACGTGCGTCTCTTCATTAGCGCCTTGCTGGCGCGCTGCCATCGTCACCCAGCGATTTGTTCGACTTTGCCATCGCACAAACATGTCGAGAAACGCTTCTCGAAACGTTTCTCAGGTCGTGAGCTCACCTAGCCGTGCTTTCACCCAGTCTTTGGCTGCTCCTTTTAAATAGATTCGAGCGGTCGACAGCGTGTGATTATCGGTCCATCGATGTAGCGTTTGGATCGATTCTAGAGTCTCGAGCCACTCTCGTGCCTTGGCGGAATCGTTATTGCCGTGAAAGTATTCTATTTCACGCGAGGCGTCGGTCAGCATATGATAATGTACCACCGGTGGCTGAGATTCTTCCGTCGTCGGTCGGGCAGGTTGTGCGGTGCGTTGCGAACTTACCCGGCGGGTCACGTCCCGCAGAGTCTCATCCTCCGGCGGTCGGTAAGTTGCCGACTTCGGCTCTCCGCGGCTATTAGTCGTGCAACGGTTGTTGCGGCCGCGTGATTGCCGGCAAGCATCAATGCCTGCAGTGCCTCCATTAGAGCCGGTATTATCGGAACCTCACTTACCGCTCCCCCTTGAGCTGCGCTTTCTGTCAGACGATTAACCGTCTCGCCCTACCGTCGAGTCGTGTAGACCCCGTCGCGCGTGGTCGTGCCGGTGCGCGCCGGTACACCGAGAGAAAAAAGTATTAAATTCAATAACACGCGTGTTATTGGAATTTTTTTACTTTAGTGAATAGCAATGTATTCTTTTCAATAGTATGAACTTTAGAAGCAAATCGTGACGTATTTGAATTGACTATCATGAAATGATTGAAAATATTATTTGATTCAATACCGTATATTATTACTCGTAATATTTCTTTTATTCCTTCAATGAGATATGCTGTCAACAAATTTGAGAAATGTATTGATTTTTTATGATTGGTAGAAATAGTTAAGTTGTTGGGTCAATAACAGAGACGTGTCAAACGAAGCAGATAATGCTCAATTATAAATGTTCTTGACTCAAAAATACGAAAATTTCAAAATAATTGAAAATTAATATTGAAGCAAGCATTAATGTATTTCTATTGAAAGTATCCGATGGTATCTTTTCAATAGAATACATCACTTATCTGAATAATTTTGCTACATTTAAATGAATCCTATATTATTTATAAAATAAGGAAAAATGCATTGGTTTTTTAGTATTTGCTGAAACATTGTCATTGTTAGTTGAAACCCGACGTAGTTGGGTTTCAGATTGAAAACGCGAAATATAACGTTTCTCACGTTTCTAAATATTAAATATGAAATAAATTCATAATGCTATATATGTTGGTATTCCAACTACAAGTCGTTGGTTTTCTATTTTCTTTACGTTCTTCTTCTGTCTCTATAAACACAAATGTAGAATTTTCTCGACCCGTCGCGAGCAAGCGTGGTTCGGAAACCTTCGGTTACCGGCGAGTTTTGTTTACATCTTGCACGACACTTCTTTGTTGTGCGTGTGTGTGAGGGGGGGGGGGCGTCCCGCGCTGAACTCCTTTGTCGTGCCTGGACTCGCGTACTTTATTCTGTGTAATGTATAAGTGTCTCCAATCAGAGTAAGCCAAATTAAACCAATCAGAATCAGCAGAGCACCCTGCGAAGCGTTGTAAGTCCGTGCCAGTGTGTTCCTTTGTCAGCGGCGAACGCGTTTCTTCGACAGTTTTAAGACAAAGTCGACACGGTTAACATCGCATATTACGCATGGCAATGGATATTGAGAATATCCTTAAAAAGTGGGGACTCGATCAATCCACGATAGAGAAATTTCAAGGTAAGTGTGTAATATGAATTTAATTATACTTAGTTAACAGTTTTGAATTGTTTATCGACTTATTACAGAACATCAAATTACGCCTGACATAATCGATGATTTGACGCCGGAATTATTGAAGGAATTAATTCCGCAGGTTGGCCCTCGTTTGCTATTTCAACGACGAAGAGACGAGCACTTTAGGACAGTTGAAAGAAAGGTACGTAATAACGTTTATCGATAACGTTTTTGTATGCATGTGAAAATGCGAAGCACGGCCTTTTTTTCATCTTTTTTTTCATTTTGTCTTCCTTTTATTTCTATTTGTATTTCTATATTTTGGATTGGTATTTCTATTTGTTCTAATAATTTTTTACAAGGAAATAAACGATGGTGAAGATCAAGAGAGAAGAACAGTCAGTGATTTAGATGAATCGATTACGAAAGCTAATGAAAAAGAGAGTGACGACGACAGCTCTGTAGAAATAAAAGAAAATATCTTGACGAGGCAAAATTGCTTCATAGGAAAAGAAAATTTTGAACGGGCTATTTAGCCTGATATCGAAAAAATATTATTATCCAGCCGACCTGGTCGAACGATTCTTAATCATTTTAAAGAAAAATCGCTACCTCGCCGTGTTAGAAATGACATGTTAGAATTAGTAGTCGAGTCCCTCATCAACCGTTCCACAGGGTAATTTAAACAAATTTAATTTCGTATTGCTTTTTTAGTAAATTGCAGATTAAATTTTCATTTAAACAGTATGGCTTTTTTATTTCAGAAAATTAAGAAGCAACGATTTTTACCATTTGGCGACAGACATAATAAAAGTTTTCCCGAAAGAACATATTCACAGCTATTATATTCCTCCTGTTTCGAAAAAAAAATCTGCGAACAATAAGTCGAAATCTGTCAGTGAAAAACTTGTTGAAAAATATAGAAATCGCATACAGCGCTTAAAATACTTTACAGAATCCGAAGATGTGACACAGCGGTTAGGAAATGAGAACGAACCTTCCGAAGGTATTCAAATATTTATTGTTAACTATTTTCATTTTATTAATCATTTTATAAGAAATTAATTAAAATTTGTTATATATTTTATAGATACATCAGAAGTGGTCGCCCAAAGTGTTGAGTGGTTGCAAAAAAGTCGTGAACCGTGGAATCTTGTTGTAAGGCATTGGGAAGTTACGAATCGCCTAAGGAAAAAAGAATTCATCGCATGGATGACCGAAAAATTAACAAATATCTACCATAAATGGCGTGTACTGCATCACCCAAATGCTTGGAATTTGATAAAAAACGACTTCGCAGCGTGGAAACCCGAGTCGGTTATCAGTATTGCAGATGAGAGGCCGCGATTTATTTTCGGTCTTCTCAAAGTACGCCCGATAGAAAAATAGAATAAAATTGAGCGCGCAAAGGAAATTCTAACCATATTAGATAGAATCGACAATGAAGGTAAGATTTTTAATTTTGTTATTCTCCCGGATGTCACACTATTTTTTATGTTGTCTCAAAAATTATTTTCACGGTGAAAAATTTGTAAAAATGAAAAAAACGATCTACATTTCAAACATTATTATAATCACTATTTCACATTTTTCCTAGATGACAAAGCTATCGCCCAAATAAGCCTCCTCCCGTACATGATTCCACCGAGAGGCAGAGTTTGAACAAAAAGGAACATTGGAAACCTTCAATGAAAGAAGCAGAGGAAAGCCTCGTCGTACATGTCCAAACTGCAGCCGACATAGCCAATGCACGCAGCGATCGCATTGAAGCCATGTGCTTGCGGAAATCAACGGTACAACCTTATATAATTGCGGTAGGACCGTCCCTTGGCAGTATTGAAGCTTTTTACGTATCCGTAGCTGAAATTTTATACAAAGTTCCGACAGCCTTTGAGGCGATAGACGTCTGCTTCAAGACATTTCACGTCTTTAATATTTCTTATCCACCAGAAAGTCATCATTTGTGGTATTTGATTCAACGTCAGCTGTATAAGCTTGAAACTAAATTTGATCGTCCAATAGGGTACATAATCGACGTATTAACGGCCCTTCGTGACGTTGAAGAAGTTGCGTGAAAAACACGATTTTTTATTTTTATATTGTTCTTTAATTTCTATTCTACTTTCTAATTTGCGTTAAACTCTCAGGATAATTTTCTGTTCTACATATTCGTGCACAACATAATCTGATCTTGTTCGAGGCTTGCTATAAATTTCATCAACATGTATTACTGTCCCTTTTGCATTGAATCAGTATCAAATTTGCAGTCTTTAAAAAGACATTGCAAAGCAAAACATTTTTCAAAATCAATATCTGCATTTGTGAGCAGTCAAAAATTTTGCTCTCGAAAATTCAGTGACATATATAGTTTTTTTAAACACTTGGTAAGGGTGTATAGCGTGGATAACTGTACCGAAATTGTTGCACAGAATAATGATACGATATCGGAGAATGAAAAAGACCGTTACGCAGTAGCGATTCTTACAGAATCAACATTAAACTGTGACAGTTCACACAATGACAATGATCAAATACAGTCAAATACAGTCCCCAAATTCGAAGATCGTGTAAGGACAGCAATTGGTTCATACGTAGCAAATCTATACTCAAATCCTTCTTTGACGCGTTCATTTGCTGAGGAAAATATTAAATCGGTAACTGAGCTTTTCAAATTTGTAACCAATCTTCGAGAAAAGTATCAGGCCACGTCATCGTCTACAGAAGAAGATTTACTGTCCATGTTTCATGTCGTTGAACAAGCTTTCAAACAGTTTTCAACTGAGTATACCACTTTAAAATATTTTAAACAAATTGGTTCCTACATAGAACCGATAAATGTACCAATTAATATGACATTAGCTTCTAGACGAGTAAATAATAAACGTCAGATGTGTGCGAAATATCTAAAAATCAGTGTTATACCACTGAAATAAATATTGCAAAATATTTTGGAGCTGCCGGGGGTTTATGATTTTTTTGAATCTTACGTGGAAAATGCAAAACGCACAAAATCGTTTACTTCGTACTTGCAAGGTGAGTTGTGGCAGTCGATCGAGCAACAATACGATAATGTCGTTTTACCGTTAATACTGTATTTTGATGACTTGGAAATAAACAACCCACTGGGAACCCATCGAGGGTTGCATAAACTTGGCGAGGTGTATTGCACTATTGGATGTATTCCTGAGCAATACGCCAGTCAACTTGAAAATATATTTCTTGTACAATTGCATAATTCTGAAGACCATAAACGGTGTGGGAATAATTTAATATTCTTTAATATTGTCGAACAATTGAAAGAACTCGAAACGACTGGTATTACAATTTCTATAAAAAACACAAAAAAGAAAATTAATTTTGTTTTATTGAATATTCTTGGTGACAATTTGGTATCTTAATACGATCCTCGGCTTCAGCAAGAGCTTTAACTGCGATTTTTCTTGTCGAATTTGCGAAGCTGATAAAAAGATGCAACGATGTCAAGTAGTTGAAGATGTTTGATTAATACAAACAATTGAAAATTACGAAAGAAATGCAAAAAACCTTGATAAAAGCGTTTACGAAGAGTGTACTTTTAATTCGATTAAAAATTTCCACGCTGCAATAAATATTTCAGTTGACCCAATGCACGACATTTTTGAAGGAATTTGCCGCTATGAAATTGAACAAATATTGATAAGGTTTATTGTCGATGAAAAAATATTTTCATTAGAAACATTAAATCATCGAATTCGTTTCTTTGATTATGGATCACAAGAATCTCAAAATACTCCAACTCTTATAACGGAAGTTTCTTTAAAAAAAGGATATATACAGTGCGACCTCCGAATAAGAAACCCGTCAATAAGAAACTTTCCCCAGTTGCTCACTCGAGCGCTTCCCCCACTCCGACTCGAACTCCGAGCTCGAGAATTTCGGTCGCTCACCTCTGTTGAAGAAACCCGGCCTGGGAGATATTATTCGGGCAAAATAGAGTTAACGTGTAGTGTAAATTGATGCGTGCATGCGTGCGTGAGTATGTATGTGTGCGTGTATGAATGTAACACAAAATCTACAAGTTTATTAGAAATTTGTTGTATTCATTAAAAAGATACATATGTGTATTGACAAGATTTCATATAACATAAAAACAAAGATAAGGGCGTTTAAAGATTTTCATATAAAACAGCAAAAGTTTCCGAGCCGTAATTAGGAGCGTCTTGTTGCGTATTATTTTGATTTGCAACGCACTTAACAGACGGTGGTATATTTTCAAAGGAGTCGAACTCTGCCATTGAAGATGAATCCTCAGAGATATTGACTTCTTCTTCTTTTATATAAATGGGATAAAACGCTTCTTTACACTTTCGGTCATTTTATTCAATAGTATATCAAATTCGCTAAATAAATGTCCACGGGCAGTCGAAAACGTCTTTGCATGGGCGATGGGAATACTAAGTCTAAACGCGTTCGAGCGAGTTTCTTATTGAAAGATACACATGCGAACAAGAGTGAGAGAGACAGGCAGAGGTAGCGAGCGCGAAGCGCGCGCCTGGTGGGGGTATGCGATATATAGGCAAAACTCTTCCCCTTGGGGGCTTTTGGTTGCTTATTCGGAGGTCGGACTGTAATTTGTTCAGCATCTGAGATGGTATGTTTATTTTATTATTTGGGTTTACTGACTGGCGACCTGGTCCCCAAAAGAACATGACGCGTGAGAAATTTATATATTTCTTCGCAAAATAGTTTCAATTGTAATGTGTCACGAAGTCAATGAAAAAAACATTGACACGTTGATTAAATTAATAACGAAACACCACAAACTCTATTGTCAAGTATTTCAGAAACAATTAAAATTCAAGCATCATATATTACTACATTATCCGCGCATTATGCGAACCACAGGTTCTATAAAGTATATGTCAAGTGTCCGATTCGAAGCAAAACATAAACAATTGACAGCAACTGCTAAAGTTATAACATCTCGATGTAACCCATCATATACATTAGTAATTAAGCAGCAATTACTTCTTAATTACCGATGTATTTCTCGCAAAGGATTCTGCCAGCGTCTTGATGTAGGACCTACTATATGCGGTATATTAAAAAATGTAATAGATTATAATGCTTTTAAATGATTCATACCTACACAGTTAGTTACAAGCTTAAAGGCTGTGTCTTGGGCACAAATTAACGGTACAAAATATAAACCACAAACAGTAATTAAAATAAATGAAAGTGACCGGGTTGGCGAAATAAAATATATTTTGACTGATTGTTATCGTCAAGTTTACTTCGTTTTCAAGATTTTAAAGATTGTAACATTTATCGATCACTATTACGCATACTTAATTTCATCATCAGATTCTTGGGGCTTTATTCTTCAAACACAAATAATTGATTTCTCTCCACTTAATCTTCATGTCGTCGCTGTGGATGATACTTACATTCCAAAAATACCTTAAATTAATACGCATAAAACTTGTAAACATATGGATATGTATAACTTTTATTGTTAAAAATAAAATTCATTGAAATGAATACCTTTTGTTTTGAAAAAAGAACCCACTTTGAAATGCATTCCCATTTATGCAACAAGAACGCAACATCTCGTCAACTGTATATTTATTCTTACAGCCCTAACAATTATCAATACGAATCCAAATATGATTACATGAATTGTGAATGCTGTTCCATTCATGAACTATATACTCTGCGTGAATAGACGTACAGTTGGCGTGACTATGCTTGATTATAGTTTATTATGATCAGTTATCAATGAAATATCATTTTTAGTTCGTGTGATATTTTTTTCTATTCATTTAATACGATTTTTCTTCCATCAGTTGCTCTGTTAATTTAGTCAATACATTTTTTTGAATGAATCGATTACATTTTCAATTAAATCAATATCATATTTATTTATTTATCGGTATTTTCTTTTTACTGAATAACTTTTCCGATTTATTCAATAGCATTTTTAGTTCAAACTATAACATAGCTTATTGACTCTTGCTGAATCGATATTCACCAGACAATACTCGAATTGATTTGAGGGCATATCTTATTCTTTTGAAAACATTGATGGTTAAGCTATTGGGTTATCTGATTAGCGGCAATGAGTTATGCAATTGAAATTCAATAGCATTAAATATTGAAACTACTTCATATGCTATTGGCACTATTCAATAGCATATCTTATTGAATCAATGTATATTTTTTTTGTTTCGCCAATTTTTTTTTCTCAGTGTAGTCCGCTGGCTGCCTGTTCGCCATCTTGGGCACCTGTTGCCCTTTGTCGTGTCGCGTATGCTCGACCGCCATCTTGCACGCCATCGAGTGCCTCTTGTGACGAGGTGAGGCTCGGTGGTAGCCCTCTTTCAAACGATCTTTCAACCACCATTTCGTTTGAAAGGACTCCACTTTCGTCGTACTCGCTTTCACTGCGCTTTCACGTTTATTAATCCACTCTTGTGGTTGTGGCGGACTAATCCCACTTCTGAGATGTTATGAACTGTTTTACACTGATAATACTGAATAGTTGCTGCACGTTGTATAGCAGGTTCATAAGGACCTTTATTGTCTATTAAAGAGTAATAATTAAGTAAGGAACATAAATGGTGAATAATGATAATGGTATGACTAATTCACACACGCGCAATGTCTGCGTCGGCGCTAGGGCGTCCTTGCTTCGCGTAACACTTGTATCTCTCTCTCTCTCTCACGTAGTAACTCTAGCACTCACACAGCTCAATGCACCACGTGCATCACACAGACTCACAGAGTTCTTTGCCACCCACGCTTGCACCTCGTATATACACTCAGCGATATACCACACAGTTAGTCTCGCACACAGTTATTCTCGCTTACTCACACACGTCTTTATCTTTACGCTGGTCGTCCACGACTCTACTGCGCCAGCGTTGCCAACTCATACAAAGTGTCCCCCCTAGATTCAACTTCAAATCCCCCTAAATGGGGTTATAAAACCTCTAGATTTAATGAGCACTCTCTGTTTTCGGGACATATTCAAATATCAGTAAAAAATGCGTTCGTGTAGAATGGAAATGGGACTTTAATCACATAGCTAGATATGTCATTATACAGCTTAAATAAAATAAAAAATAAACACGATATTGTTGATATTTTATATTAAAATAATGATATGCATACATTATTTGTGCATTATAGAAACCGTTTATCAATTACTGTTACGACAATGTATGAGACTCGGTGACCACATCGAAATTTTGAAAAATTCTCAAAAAAAAACTATTAATCGGATCGCTTTAAAATTTGGTGTGAGGATTTAATGACATAGCAGGGAGAGAATGGCGATTTTACAATTTCGAAAATAGTTACCATTTCGAAGAAAGTAGAGTTTGCGTCTTGCAGCTGTCTCTCTCTCTCTCTCTTTCTCTCGCACTCACGGCGAATTCGGGAGGAGCTGCAAAAAGCAAACTCTATTTTCTTCGAAATGATCACTATTTTCGAAATTCGAAAACCGTCACTCCCTCGGCGATTGAAAATTTTGTGATATTTTCAAACCGCTTTTGTCCAGCGGAATCACAGTCATCATATACGTCCGCATAAAACTCAACGGAATCTGATACCTTTGGCCAAGTCTTATTTTATAACTGATTGTATTCTGATTCTACATCATTGATATGGCCGTATAAGTGTGTTCGCTGAAACTTCCTTAATATTTCGGTTAATCTTGGTTTCAGTTGAGATAATGCAACTTTTGGATGTAAATTAACCATCGTCTTTAAAATTGATAAATTATCTGGCAATCGTTTTTGAATCTCTTGAGCCAAAGTGCAGAGAAATCCTTTACACCGTTCTTTAACATCAATCAAGTCCTTCTCTTCGATATTTTGGGCGATAGAATGGAATTCGTATCCAAAATACATCGCTGACGTGTGCATGAGGTGGGATTGAAAATCGAATTCGGTTAACTCACTATCACCCAATTTCTGTAGACTCGATGGTACTACCAATTTTTGAAGTATGTTTTTAAACATTAAAAATAAATCTTCCAGCAGTTTGGTTGGCTCCACATGGTCATTTTGAAACAGCAAATTTAATTGCGTGATACTTTTCAGTTCGAATTTAAAAAAAACCAAAAACGCTTTGTACGCTAATCTTGACATAATCCCATGTAACTGTTCCGCCATGTAACATTTGTCTTCAGATTTCGCAATAGAAAATAACAATTGTAACTCGTCCCATTGATCCAATATGGTATTTATAGCGTCTGATCGTGCAAGCCAACGAGTTCCGCTGAGCCCTTGAATTTTTTTCACTTTTCCGGTACCATTGATGGTTTCATACAATTTTTTATATTTTTCCACCCGTTTTGGAGTGTATGCAAACCAATTGTGCGCTTCTCGTACCAAAAACTCGAGTTGCCGAGGCAATGTTTCTGCTGCTTTTTCAGCGCACAGATGGAGAGAATGGCAGACACACTTTATCACGATGACGTCTGGTATTTCGTGTTTGAACAAAGCAGTTACTGAATTATGCTTCCCAACCATGACACTCGCCCCATCGACGCCAATCCCAACAATATTTTGGACTTTCAAGCCATCTTTTATTAGTTGTTCTTTAATGGCTCCATGGACACTCCTTGCATCGGCATCGATTATTTTTATTAATCGGTAGAAAGTAGTGACAATTTGTTTCTTCTTCAGTGAAAAAAAAACGTACCATGACGCACAGTACTTTTTGCGTCGAAATGTCCGTACTTTCATCGATTATGATCGAATACGGCCCATCTCCAATTTCGTCTATCAACGCTTGGAGCATACACGGACCAAGCACATTTTTTATTAGCATTGCGCATTTAGTTCGATGAAGTCTCAAACTCGAAATCGCATCTGATGAAGGATCTAACTGAGGAAGCAGATTAATCATGTGGTCCACGGTTTGCAGCGATGTGTGTTCCGCAACAAAAGCCGCAATCTTCAGTTCGGCGATCTTCGATTTTTCCGGCAAAATTCGTTTATAGGTTGACGTCAATGGTCTGCATGACTTTGCTACGTTGTCCGAGGCTACAGCTTTCTTATGTTTTTCGGTCTTCGCGTGACTCACAAGATCCTTTTTATGCGCTTTCAGCGTAACCCGACAATATTTGCAGATCGCGGAATTAGCATCGGTTGGATTAGGGGCTAGCCAACCTATAATATAAATAATACAATGTTGAGTTATGTGTTAAAACTTGCACGGTTAATATTTATTAATGAAAGTCAACACAGAACGTCAAGCGTTAAAAATTGTTTCAGTAGCCAGCTTCCTTTTTAGTAACTTATTCTACATATCAGCACAGTAAACTTCATAAGTGATACGATCAAAGATAATGCGTGAAAATGCGTATGAAGTTTGCATCGTTGGAACGCAGCGAAAGTACGATTCAAATTCCTTATTCTTATCATTACACTGTACGAATACATACTGTTCAACCAATATTAAATTTGTGTTACTCAAGAATATTAAAGAATATATTAAGAATATTAAAATGAACAATATTGAAAATAAAATATGGATATTGTAAAAAAAAAAATTCGTTGCGTTTCAATGATGTGAATTTTGAAACCATGCGTCAAGAACGCCTGGGTGCAAATACTGAGTTAAGTTGAAAAATTGATCGCATTGATTTTCACATAGGAATTCCTCTCGATTGCAACAAAAATGTAAACAATACTTGAAAACAGTAACTTTTTCAACTTAGCTCAAATAAATCGCACCTATTTTATATTTTTACTTATTTTTATATAGAAATTTTTTTATGGTGCATATGCAGGATAGGTTAACAAACTTATTCTATAAAACAAGCAAGATGAGTGGTTTTTAATTGGACCAAATCCTCGTTAAATGTCTGAAAATAAAACTTCACCGTTCACCACTGCCAAATGAAACTTCGCATCAAACACATTGCGTGAACTGGACTGCAACACACAGACACACTTAACTACAAACTTACTTTTTTTGTGAACACGTTTCAAAAGCACCGACTGGACTGCAAACTTGGAAGAAATTCCTGTGTAGTACACGTTTGATTAAGAAATAAAAATTTTCAAGTCTATGCATTATGATGCAAAACGATAATCAAGAGTGCGGTTCACTTCGCACTGCAAACGTTTTGAAGTGTATAGATCTGTATGATAAAGTTAAAGCACAGAAAACTGAAACTTTCAAAATATTTGGAAGCGTCAAATGAACCGCAGCCCAAATGTAAACCAACTTATAACCTAAAAGTTGGAACTATTTTCTCCTTAATCCCATTTTCCACTTTCAACATGGATTATGGGTGTTGACATTTAGAATTTTTTTTTATGAACGTACATCATTATCAAACATTCAGTACTTAGAATTCAATTTATTATTCACGTATATTATTTCATTTCGTAAATGCATATTTACAAATCTTTAAGTTCCGGATCGGTTTCCCAACATTCCGCATATTTTTGCTGGTATTGTTTCTGTTTATCTTTTGGCATTCTGCAATGAATTTGAACACGAAAGAATTACTAATGTTTTTGTTAGTTTTGTTACGCTTCACCGAAACACAAGGAGCTTACTTTGTAATGAAATCAAATCCGCTGGTGAAAAGCTGGTAAAAACCTCAACACAGGGTACACCGGCACGTAGCACGTGAAACTTAATTCGTTAGTCAAAAACGGATGCGCGACGAATGAAATATGGCGTCAACGATCAACGTTCAACCAACAAGGGTCCCCAAAATGCACGCCCCCAAAAATGCCCCTAGAAAAATTAGCCCCCTAAAAAAACCCCTTTTCATTTTTGTTCCCCCTAGACCTAGGGGGAAAACCCCTAAGTTGGCAACGCTGTACTGCGCTCGCTTGCCGCTTCCTCAACCGGCAGACCCTTACCATAATGGCCGCCGTTCAATATTGCTGACACAGCACGGCGGTGCTGCCACCTGTGCTATGCCCGCGAATATTTGAATCGGTTCCTGCTGTTAACAATATGCAAAAATTATGTAAAATATTTCGCCGTCTTAAGTTAATTAAAAAATGCGTGAGACAAGTGTTAGAAATTAATATCCTCGAATTGAATATTCGCGGGCAACGGCAGGAGGCGCAGCGAACAGCGGACGGAGTCCGTTGAGAAGGCGGCCATATTGGCCCGGCGGCGGTAACCGGTTCGTCGAGAAAAGCCGGTAGAACCCGTTGAGGCATGAAGGAGTATAGTCGTGTAGAGAGAGAAGCTGTATGTGTGAAAATACGTTAGGACTGTGTGTGTGTGAAGGAGACGAGAGCTGTGTGCATTGCTAAAAGAGAGCTGTGTGCATCGACAAAAGAGAGCTGTGTGCATCGACGGAGTGAGAGCTGTGTGAACTGACGGAGTGTAGGACTGTGTGGTGAACTGTTAAAAGGGTCGGCTAAGTGACTGCGTGAGTGAGAGAGGGTAAAACTGACAATGAGTGACGGTTAGAAAAGGCTGGAGAGTTGTGTGCGTGTATGTAAGAAAAGTAGGAGAGGTAGAGGCGAATATATCTAGTTACACTGTTATCTTGTTTTTAAATAAAATTTGTTTAATACAAGCTTATATAGAAAAAAGCTTCAATTTATAAATGAAAATTATTGTTCAAGTATTTTTCTTTTATATGCATCAAGGTTTAATAAAATAATACGGTTATTATATTTTTTTTAATTATAGAAAGAATGTTTTTTACACCTCCAAATCCATTGAAGAATCCAATTAAGATATTTAGCTATTAAATCATAACTACGAGTATATACCAAAAAAGCATAATGGAACGAATATCAACTTTTTCGATAGAGGGTGGCGCTAGACATTGAACTACCGCTCGCTAGCACGCAAATGACAATCGGTTACTACGCAAAGAAAATAATAAGTCACAGAGATAAATATTAAAAGTTTAATCAGCAGAGATGTCCCTTCAACAAGAAATTGATCATCTCCAAGTGACGATGGAGGAGGTAGGAGAAACGTACATATGAAATCAGTTTTGTCGATCAATTTCATATTATATTAATATTGATTTATTTAATTATGTAACAATCTTTGCTAAAAACATATTTGCGCTTTTACATTTTAGATCGCAGCCCATGAACATGGGGGATAAAAGCGACCCGCGTCAAATTGAGAATTTGCCGTCCACCTCACAGGCAGAATCAAAAAGTAAGTACAGTTTTTTATTGTCTTGGATATTAATTACGATTATAATCGTAATTAATATCCAAGACAATAAAAAAAAAAAAAAATAATCGTTACATTTATTATAATAAATGTAACGTTACATTTATTATAATAAATGTAACGATTATTTTATTTTTTGTATCAGAAGACAAACCAAATTGGCGGTGGAACCGGATCGGATTTTAGAATAAAAAAAAAGAAATTAATGAATGTAAAACAAGATAAATTAAATAAAAATGTTAAAATAAAAAATGTTAAAACCAATTGTGTGTTGCAATTTTCTTTTTTCGATATTCTTTATCATAAATGACGCTGTGTTTATTTTTCTTTGACGACAATAAGCGCGTGATATTAACAGCGCGTTAACCCCGTCCGTTTGCAATTTGTCAAATACCTTCATCGTGTGCGTAGCGGTTAGTCTATCCAAAGCGCACAGTAATCCGGCAAATATATATCGCATCGTAGCAGTAAATAAAAATAGCTTACCTGTGTTTTTTATCCAAATCTCAAAACGATAATCGTTACGTGACGGAAACCGATACAATCTTGATTGTGTACGTACTCTCGAATTATTACAGCCTCTATACGCACAAAGATCTCTCATTTTTCCTACTGTATTCGGCTCCATAGCTACATATTTTTTTAAAAAAACATAAACTCTTCTTAATAAATTTTTTGTCACTTCGCAAGAGTTTTGTTTATTCTTATTCTCTATTGTATTCACAACTTACATCAAATGTCTGTGATATTCGCTCCGTGCAAGCCCTTGGAGGGGATAAGCGAATCTACCCCAGCGCCGTTCGTGGCGAAAAGGAAAAATAACTCAGGAAGTTTTTCGTATAAATAGCATTGTGTTATTAAATAAAATGAGCCATTCCACTTGTTGCGTAGTGAATTGTAAAAACAATGGTGTACGAAGTAAGTGCAAATTCTACCAATTTCCAACAGGGAAATATAAAGTTGAGCACAGAAACAAATGAATTGCAGCTGTAAGGAGAAAAAAGTAAGTCACATAACGGTACTTTCAGTGTCATGACACAGAAAAGTTAACATGTCGAACGTGATGCCTATGAAATAAGTATTTAAAAAAAGTAAATTAGTTGAATTAATTTGCAGTCCGGATAGATCACCATAGTGCCCAAAGCCGTGGGGTGTAATATGCAGTGAGCATTTTATTGGAAATAAAAAATCTGCGGAAGTATCAAGTCCAAGCTACGTTCCAACCATATTCCCTCCTTCATATCAAGCAAAAGTCGTGGATATAACAGGAGCAATGAAGAGGTATACAAATTTATATACAATTCAAATACACCAATAACTACAATTTTCTCTTTTATAACTTTTAAAATTATTTTATCTTCATTGCAGACATGAACGATTCATGTCTGCAACAAGAGCCAATTACCACAGAAGCACCGCAAAAGATTATCCAAGAACTGATGGAGCAGTCGGTACTGAACGACGATAATAATTGTTGAAACGTAACTCTTAATTAAAGGTTTGGGCGAGCTTTCGTTTCATATTTTCGCGCCGTGGTGTTGTGGCGCACTCTATACGCTCTAGGTTTCTTTCTTCTCTTCTTCCTTTCCCTCGTTTTCTTTTGTATCAAGTGTGTTTCTTTTCAGTCATATTGTTCTTGCAAATATATATTGTTTTTCGTAAGTTTCCGAGCCTTCTTTTACTTGCCGAAATACCTAAATCCAACAATAATGCTGCATCAAATCAAAGTAATCATGAAAAAGAAACTTGCGATCAAGAGTGTCAAGTTGACATTTTTATGTCCAATTTCATGAAAACAGAAAAAACATTCATCTGCGACAGATATATTAATAACACGACTTCATGTAGTGATGCTGAAATCCAAACGGAAATAATGAGTCCAAGCCTCATTACCGTACCTAATAAAAAAACAATTAAAAGACAAACAGTATGGTACGCCACAAAAAGAATTCGTAAATCAGTCGATTGGACCTGATATCGAGAATGATACACTGACTTCGACAACAAGTTTTACTGGCCGTTCATCAATAAAAAATGATGAGCAGTATTTAGATCTTGCTGGTGTAACACTTGACCATTTTCAATTTTTACTAAGAAGATTAAGAAGATCCTGCAGAAAATTGTAAAATTTCGAAAGAAAACAGACTATTTATATTTTTGGTTAAAATGAAAACTGGGTTAACCTTTTCAACCATCAGCGTTTTTTTCCGTACATCGAACAACCATTTCAAGAATTTTCTCTTCAACTCTGCAGGGCTTATCTAGTGCTACATCTAATTTAGTATTTTGGCCAAGTAAGGACGTAGTCCAAAGGACAATGCCTGAATGTTTTCATCCTGATTATAGTAACACTCGTGTTATAATTGATTGTACTGAATTGAGGATCGAAATTCCTGCCAGTGTTGATCACCGTGTGCATACTTATTCCCATTGCAAGAAAGGTTTTACCGCAAAACTTCTTATCGGAATCACTCCAGGAGGCTTTATGAGTTTCAAATCGAAAGTGGCGGGAGGAAGAAAAAGCGATTCACAAATGACAATTCTGGTTTACTAGATTTATTAGAAGATGGAGACATAGTTCTGGCTGATAAAGGCTTCCCGCAAATTCAACGAGCTATTGATGAAACTGGTAAAAAAGTGGTACCTGTTATACCATTTTTAGAAAAAAAGTCTGAATTTACATCAAAAGAAACTGAAGAAACATACAACATAGCGAGGGTTCGCATTCATGTTGAAAGGATCATGCAGCGTTCAAAAACGTACCAGATTTTAAACAAGATAACTGAAAATTTATTTCATCCCATTGATGATATTATACATGTGTGCTGTGGTTTAGTTAATCTACAGCCTCCTATAATATCCTATAAGAACACAAAAACATCCAGCCTCCAATAATATCCTATAAGAACATAAAAATAAGTAACAATTGTATTCTTTTCAAAATATGTATTTGTAAATATTATATTGCATATATTTTTTAATACGTGATATTTCTTTGGTTTTTCGTAATTACATAAGTATCATAAGATACTGATTTAATATTTCAACGTGTTTTTTAAATGACAAGAAAACCTAACAAATAATATCTTACTATAAATATTCAGTCCATATCAAAACTCAACAAGAATTATATTTAATTAATTTAGTTCAGTAAATGGTCAAGTTTGCTTTTTTTTCTCGATACTTTCTAGACCTGTTTGTTTCACTATTTTTGCGTGTAACCCGAATAAATAATGTTGAAAATAAAAATTCTCACATTTCGTGATCAGTGCTTTCAAGGATTGTTCACTGTGATTGACGGAAACGCAAAAACTGTCATTTGTCACTGGTGAATATATGAATAAATCACATACATTTAATCCAGAAATAATATACATCTGTATTTGGTACTGAGTATAATATGGCTGTACTGCAGAACTTCGCGACTATTCGTTTAATCCACGCGAGTATTGAGACGACGGAGTCAAACGGTACAGTGTTTACAGTCAAAATTAATTGACGGCAAACTAGTTTCGCGTGAAATGATAGGGGATAGAAGGATCCAGTGGTAGAGAATAACAATATGTCTATATTTTTAATTTCACAATTAACGCTATACAGTCAAAGCTGGGTGAGCGAGAACTGGATAAGCGAAAAATCTCTACAAGTGAGAGTAATTGCCAGGTTCCATCATTTTAGCCCTCGAAAACCTCTATAAGTGAGAAATAGAAACCTCTATATGAAAGAGTCGTTTTTCATGCCTAAACCTCTATAACTGAGACTGACACGTGCACTATACCTCTATAAGCGAGAATCGAGCATATTTACTGTCTGTTACAATGTGTTTTGTTTTCCACGAAATTGGCACGAATTTGTGGAAGACAAAACAAATCGAAAAGACAGCTATAAGCTCGGCATGGGTAGGTGAATCCCCGAGAAAGACGCCACCAGTTGCTAAGTATCAATCGCAAAGAAAGAGGCTGTAAATGCACTGGAGACGCTCCATCGGTTTTTTGAATTTTTGGCGGTTGTTGATAAAACAATTTTCGATAAAATTTATGAAATTGAAAAACACGTACAAAATACGAAAACAAAAATGCAAAAAATAATTGACGAATTTCTTTAAGTATCAGTAGTATATTTTGTGACGTTGCACAATTTCCTCCCGCGCCGGTGGCCCTCTAAGGCAATCGTTCCACGCACCACCTAGAACAGTAAGTAAATCGACAATTAGTAATAGAGCACCCCTAACTCCCCCTTCGATCCCTAAATTATGTGAAGCATGCAAACACTTACCGCGCCACGAAGAGATCTCCACCATAGCCACAGGAATACCCCGATCGCAGCAATCGGTCGTCGTCGTCGTCATTGTCACCGTCGTCGCCATCGTCGTCGTCGTCGTCGCCGTCATACCGTCGCCGTACCGTTCTCGACACGTTTTTTGGTTATACATACCTAACATACACACTTGTGTATGTTTATTCCCTTCACAAATTGTGTCGCGAATTTTACGCAATCTTCGAACCCTCATTTTCGTTGTGAAACGTGTCTTTTCGTTGCGATTCATGTTGTTTAATAATATCTTTTAGACGAGCCGATATACGTTCCCGCACTCCTTGGTTTTATCGCTATTTGGGAGGCGCGCATGCGCACAATTTTTTGATGTTGTGCCAGTGTATACTCGGGCGCAAACAAAAGCCGCAGCCACGCCGTACCCTTTGTCGCGCTCTTTATCCGTCGCTCCCGCGCTTTTTATTATCTCGTCGTATCGGTGTATTATGTGGATTTACGTATATTAGTACTGAACACTAATGTTTCATCAGTTTTCTCTGCAATAATAAGTTAAGAGTGCTGAGGTGGAAAAACACCAGATAGTGTTCACTGTGCGCGAACATAACCTCGTCAGTGAAGCGTGCGTCGTTAGCTCGGCGTTTACATTATGCAAGGTACAACGTGAGATATTGGTCAAGAATGAATAAATATTTCAGTACTTATTGTTATTCATTGTTTCAGCTAGGGTAGACTACGCTTCCTACAAACTTATTGAATTTATCGATGAAAGATGTGGAAAACAAAAATGTGTGGATTTTGTGCCGTCTTCTTGGATATCGTATGATTACGAAATAAACATATTAAAATCGAAATTCATGCCGCCTCCTTACAATGACGAAAATACTGCCTTGTTGCATACCCTCGTCAAATGTGGAGGTCCTGCACCGAATTTATGGCTCTCGTTTCCAATAGCGATACGCGGCGAAGCAAGTAAGTCGATTTATTACAGTTGCAGTCTCACTGGTAACACATTGTCCCATTGAATATTTTTGTTTACATTTTGTTAAACAGAAACATACGAACTTGCTCTGGAAAAACTTGAAATTTTGAATCACAAAGAATTCGCGTATTCTTCTGATAGTGACTATACCGCACAACGTAAAGCCGACAATGCAACAGACACTTACAAAAAGAATAAAAACCTTTGCGAAGAACTTTGGCTAGTTCCAGATCTCAATCAGAATATATGTAAGTATAGCGAACACGTAATTATTTAACGTGATTATCGACGATTTTATATTTTTAAAATGACAAGACAATACAGTTTGTAAGGGTAACAGCATTTGATGAAACTGAAATTGAATATTCCAATCAAGAATTTTTTAATTATATTACTTTCCGGTTGTACCATGAAAATCAATTTTAAAAAGTGTCTGTTACCGGTTCGACACAGATTCAACCCCTTCTTCAGTTGATAAAATGAAAAAAAATGAAAAAAAGGCGGGAAAAATAAATGGTATGTCACTATTGTACTTATAAATTTAAACGTATTATTCATATAGTGACTATAGGACTTTGGACATTTAATATTTGCAGAGATTTCAAAACCACCTGCGATGTTACCAGCAGATAGATCAGTGACTAATAACAGCGATATACAAGAGACTGTCTTGTTCAACGACATGTTATCCGTTATACCAAATAACCTGTCGTGTGAAGGTAAAAACTAACATCCATGTTTTTAAATGTTATAATTAAGAATCCAAAAACAAAAATAAATAAATTCACAAAAAAATTAGATTTATATATGCACTTCGATAAATATATTACTCAATGAATTTTATATACTACTTTCTCGGTTTGCAGATTTCACAGAAATCAAAGAAATGATCTCCAGAGGTTTCGATGCCCGGAAAGTGCACATGACGGAAATAGCAATTCAACTCGCAGAGATTAAAACTATGATGACTGCATGCACCGTTGGTCATAAGGTACCCGATTGTCTATCATCGTTCTCAAATCCTGCTGAAAAATATAATCTCGAACTTCCGATAACAAATATGGAAGATTTTATGAAATTCGACAAAAAATTAAACACAGATCAGGATTTTCGCGATGATATTGTAAGTTTTTCATAGCTCTGCTTTTGTCACATAATTAAAAATGTGATAGATAAATTATGCTTCCGTATAAATCATTTTTATTTCAAAGTTTATACAGATGCTTTTTTTCATCAGATGACCCATATATGGCAAACCACAAGTGTCCATACATCTATTTTACGCGGGATACGAGACATTATACAGAAATTCGTGACACGAGACGTCATCTTGCAATTTACGGTCGTCAAAAATTCGGGCGCTAAAATTGTTCTCAACAAGACGCAGTTTTTTTCATGTATGCGAGGTAATTATTACAAATTGTATAAATTCTCATGAAAAAATATTATCAATAGCAACTAATGTATTATCGGTGTTTTAGGCATTATTTGCAAAAAATTTGAAAAAGAGGATAAATCCGGCTCCTTCAGCTACAAAGAGTTCGAACGTGCTGTTGGGAAAGTTATTAACAACGCTAAAGATTGGGAAGGGCATCGCTCGCTCCGGAAAAAAAAACAATATCGAAGCAAATCATCAAGACTGATTGATATAATAATAAGCATTTACTAAGTCTTAAAATAAAGTATTAAGAACCAAAGAGTTTTGTATTAAGGAAAAAAATAATCAAAAGTTTTAATTTCTTAATTTTGTATCAAAAAGTGTATTAAAAAAGCAATAAAACAGTTAATAAAAATATTTGAAATTCAAGAAGTATATCTATGCAGTATAGACTTTACATTTAACATTTCTGCAAATTGTTTCTTTGTCTATTTGAAAAAGTGTTCTGAAGGAATATCCCACCATGAGCCAGTATTATTATGCATTTATTGATACACCCGTATATATGTGTACATACGAAAACAAAAAATTAATAAGAATCATTTAAAATTCAAGAAGTATATGAAATATATTTTATATACATAAATCTATGGTATACATAATATATTCTGTACATATTTCTTGAATTCCAAAACAATCTTGTTTACTTTTTAATCTTGTATATGAACGTGAGTATTAATAACTATATAATAATTCTTACAGGTATGATATTTCTTAAGAGCCCTTTTTTGAATGTATAATAAAACTATGGCAGTACTGAGGGCAGCCCAAGGATAGCCATCTCAGTCAGCCTGATAGGGCCCTAATACGGCGAAGCGTTACAATTTCTTATGGAGCCCTGTCGGCTTGCCTTATCAGTGCCGTAATACGGCAGTATGGCAGCCAGATAGTGCCCTGAAAAGGGCCCTACAATAATTTCTACGCGGGTCGTCATCGTCATCGTCGTCGTCGTGTCGTCGTCGTCGTCGTCGTCGTCATCGTCGTCGTCGTGTCGTCGTCGTCATCGTCGTCGTCGTGTCGTCGTCGTCATCGTCGTCGTAGGCACGGGTCAACCGGCGTCGTCGACATCGCATCGTCGTCGTCGCGATCGACACGGCCAGGCACATTATTGTCAGAGGCGACGACACGACGATAACTTAAAAAGAAAATCCCAAAGAATCATAAAAAAGGAAATTAAAAGAAATCAAAGCAGAGGAAAAACATACTCACATTCAGGATCACCCCGACGATAACCCCGCTTGGCAGGACGGCCCGGCGAAAAAGAGAGTCACCACATTCGGCACAATTAAAATAATTAGCACGGAATCATCCGACAACACTTTCACCACTCTGCACGACAGCTGTCAAAATCTCGTACTCGCGAAAACCCGTCACGCATGCAAATATGGGCATGGTGACGGAGCGAGTAACGAGAGGGCAGCAGCGCACGTAGATCATCCTAGACTCCCTTTCCGATAATCACGAGAGCGACCTTACCATATCGACCCGTTACTCTAATTACCCATCTTTCCGTTAGATCGTCCCAGCGCCACTTCCCAATAATCGATTTTCCATCGACTTGTTATCGTTGACCCGTGCCGCTGCTGCCCAATCAAAGAAGGACGCCTCGGCCAATCCGCGGGCGAGAAAATTACGAAAATTTCCGGCAACGTTATACTCGTCACTTAGAGCGTGACCACCGGCGAGTGTCAAGCAAAATCGTTATAATAATTAGAGTGTGAGGGAAATTAATTAGAGTGATTGTGAAAAAAAATTAGAGTGCGAGTGAACGAATTGTAAAGTGTGAGTGACGATAATTAGAGTGAAAGAATAAATTAGAGTGAGTGAGATAATTAGAAAAGAGCGAGTGCGAGTACATAAAGTGAAAATCGTGAGAGTGAAAGTGACACAGAGCGAATGAAATAATAAATTGTAAGAGAGTGCGTGAGAAAAAGGATAGAGTGAGAGAACTTAGTGTGAGAGTGTGTGAGTAAGAATAGTGGAGAGATAAAGAACGAAGTGAAGGACGAGAAAGAAGAGAAGACAGGGAAGCGACGGAAGGACAGAGAAGTGGAGCGAGAGACAGACAGCGAACGGCGAGAATAGAGAGAGAGAGAGAAAGAGAGAGAGAGATCGAGCTGTACGAACAGGATGAGCGCCGACGCTTCGAACGTAAGTGTTTGCACAGCCATCTCTCCAACCATTTATAATACCAAACAAAATTGTGCATTCCCCCCCCCCCCCCCCTTTTCAAGTATTTTCGTGCAACAATTAGAGTCATCCCTTATATCAAACCACCCCCATATCATTGAGAATACCCCCCCCCCCCCCCCAGAGATCGTCCGCCGATACTTAAAATAAACTATTAAGTACCAAACATTTTTTTTGCGTCGATTTCTTGTTTTTTTTTTTACGAGTTATTTGCATTCCCCCCTCCCCTCCCGCAATCGGCGTGACAACTTATTAATAATCAGTATAACAATATGTATGTAATTGTTTTGTTTTTATGAAGAAGTATCTCTGCCAAATTCATATAAAAAATGTATATACTACATATCTATCACTGTTCTTTGTATTTGTGTACACCTCTGTAAGCGAGAAAACCCGCTCCTGCACCTCTATAAGTGCCAGAAACTCGGTTAAGTGAAAAACCTTCATAAGTGAGAAAAAGATTCCGGCCCCTTGAACTCTCGCTCATCCAGGTTTGACTGTAATACAAAATGTGTGTGTGAGTGTAAGAATATGAATGGAGTTGTTGACTCGGCAACAAGTCGCTAAAGACTGTTTTGTTGAAAATTGTGAGGAGCGAATCTCAGATTTGTGTTCTTCCTGGTAAAGTGGAGGGAGAAGCGTTGTTAGAGTTGATCATGCATTTTCATTGGAGTGGAGGTTGAAGCGTCGCGAGAAGCGAGGAGCGTCTTCAACCTGGCCAATGTCAATTATGCGGAAAAACCAAAGGGTCAACCCGTCATAAAACAGGTGTCTCTTGGCGACCAATGCATGGGTTTGTCCCATAATAAAACATTTGGGGCGCAGCCGTTTTGGTCAAGTACTGCCTTTCCTTTTTTTGTAATCGAATGGAATTTGAATGGCTATTGAAAATTCCCGTGAAAATGCATGATTGTACAGAGTTTGAATATTGAATTTCGTACATTAATTTGTATCGTCGAAATATAAGTAAAAATAATATCGAGAACGAGAAATAATGTAAATAGCATCTCAGTCGACGCTCCAATGACGCACTTTCTTTGAGTTCTACTTTATCGTCTCGAAATCGTAAGTAAGTGACATTGACATTTTTTAACTCAAAGTCAACAATCGCTTGTTTTGCACAACTCATTGGACATTTGAATTCTGCAATTTTGCAAACACGACCGTTGTCAACAACTACACCATCGAGACTAGCGCAGAGCCATGGCTGTTTTTTACTTACAATAAGCCCAACTTTTTTAACGTCAACACCATATAATTTTTAATACTGTATTGCAGCATCTAATTCGCGATCCCTTCCATATCGAGTAGAAGCTGTATCAAAATCTTTTGGGCACAGCATTTTTGTGACTAGCGATTCCACAGATTTCTTAATTCTACTTTTAATGCTATGGACATTCTTACTCGCAGATACTCTTAAGTAGTACCTAGCTTCGAACCATTTCTCGCATTTCGATTGCTTTAGTGTATCACTGCATAAATCAACAATTTCGTTTTCTGACATGACAATGACTCTCTCATAAAACATTTTTAATTCTTCCGTTAATGTTTGATCTTTCGTGTATATTTTGTTGCTATCACATAGAACAAAGAAAGTGTTTACACACGATTCACATTCTTCTTTCTGTAGAATAGTATCAACTTTGTCCAACAATGACTGCATTAAATTTTGTATCATCTCTTCATCTTTGTTCTTACTCATTCCGAGGATTATTGTTCGCAGAGCAGAGAGTTCATTCAATTCGGAAACGTCTAAGTCACACGGTTCGCGTTCTGGTCTTTCTTGAGGCGGGAACATTTCAAAAAAATACTTTCCCTTAGAGTACTTCTGTTTGGCAAATTGGCGGATCGTTGGTTTCCCCCACTGCTGTTCGTAATTTGTTTTTGACGAACTTACCCAACTATTTGCACAGTGGATTAAAGCTGTAACATGTTTACATTTCCCACTTTTATTGTAAACACACATACATGAAATATCGGTGATTTTTCGGCCATACATAAGTCTTCTATGTTAATATAATTTATGAACCTTGGTTGGTGCAACGGCAAGAGTTCGGATCCATAATTCGAAGGTTCTCGGTTCGAGAACGCGTGCGAGATCTTTTTTTTCTTTGGCTTCATTTTTTCTATTCAGCTACGTTTGGTTGGGTTGGAACTCTCACGTAACTGACCGTCACAAAGTGGGAAATACGGAGCTTGCCCGCCTTCGATGGTTCGAGCCCGATGACTCACAAGACATTAAACATTTGGCTATTAAATGTCTCGTCGCCGAGTACATATTCTGTACAAACCTTTCTTTATATAACAATGTTTTTTGAATATTTAAATATACATGTCTTCTTTGTAATTATTTACCTAACGTATAGTAATTACTTATGTACCTGCTACTGACTTACCAGACACATCTCCTGTGGGTCGAAAAAAAATCCTCGTTTTCTAGCAATACTTTTTCATGGTTTTCAAACGTTTCGATATTAGTCACGACTAATCTCCCCCTTTCGCAGGCAACTCTTAAGCGATCAATCAGTATTTTTGCATAAAAAAATTGTCAAGAGTGGAGACCGCCGAGACTCTTCGGCGAGCTCTAGGACTTCGGTCTACAGGTAAACGCCGTGCCGATCTCAAGTACGCTGCACTCTCTTTGGCAAGAAAAAAGATGCTGTGCATGGTAAAGCGCACATAAAAATTATTTACTACTTAATGTTAGAATTTATAAGAAAGCAATTTATAAGTACAAAGATTGTATTTCGAATTAGGTTGGAAATTTTCATCGTTCATATTTTGTTTACGTTGCCAACATTATGTAAGTGGGCATTCTCTAATAAACATTTTTGAAATAAAAAAATCTTTCTTATACAGATGTTTAATAACCCAATTGCATGCAAATACTTGTAGATTCGTAACTAACCACTGAGCAAGATATATGTACCACTCACGAAGATTTCAGCTCTCACTTCTCCACAAAACTTAATTTCTAATAGTTTGCAATTTTACTGTGTACAGTCAGTATGTTTGAATGCTTTATCGCGTCTACAACTTCGAACAATGCAATTGTTATGTCAATGCTGAAAATGCTATTTTTCGTGTACCTTTTTTCGTTGTTAAAAAACTATAATTTCATCACAGCCTAGCATATTCATCACAACAGACCCGTAATCTTCAGCATTGAACCGGTCGCAAACTGTATGAAAGTTGAAGGTAAAACCCCGGATTCAATTCTTTTATTGATCGAAAAATGTTGTCGTCGATAAACTTCGACTATAATATTACATATCTCTGTTGCAAATTGGCTAGGCAAGTGGATACTGGAAATTCCACCAGACGGTTCAAATTAATCAGGAATTCGACGTGACAAAATGAACAGGTTAATCTAATAATCATGATATTAATTAATACGCGAACGTATAAAATAGCCATCACACGTACCGTATAAAATGCTATTTTAAACGTCAGTGTTACAGGCGACAAGCGATTTAAAAACGCGATCCGTACTTTCTCCAACTCTGAGCAATCGATCGCGTTATAATTTCGAGGATATTTAAAGAATTATGGCAAAAAGTGATTAAATCTTTCTTCAAAATTTTATAAACAGTGTTGCAGGCGACAAGCGAACCGAAACCGCCATCCGCACTCTGTCCGGCACTGAGTGTAAGAATTTTTGGGGTGTCTGGAGGATTATGGCAAAAGTTTTGGAAAATATTGTTTGGCCACTTTTTGCCATAATTCTCTAGATACCTTTAAAATGTTAATACGATTGGTTGCTCAGTTCCGAAGGAAGTGCGGATCGCGTTTTCGAATCACTAGTCGCATGTAACACTGACTCTAAATGTTGCGAATGGTTTTAGCTTCGCCACGATCGTAGCGCTTAATTCTGAGATGTCAAAGATATTCAAAGTAACTAGTTTCTTCATGGAAAGTAAATGTACTAGTCATTGAACATGCCCCTATATATGAACGATGCTGCCAATATTAGGAAAAATTAACGATTTGCGTGATTAATAACAAATTTCCCCTGTATGATAAAGTTAAGAGGCAGTGTAATTGGCGGCGAGCTACTTGCGCTTCGAAAACGGGATCTGTAAATTGTCCGACACTGAGCAACCGATCGCCTTAAAATTTGGAGAGTACATAGACAATTATGGCATAAAGTGCATGACAGCCTTATTTTTTCAAAATTTTGGAGAAATTTTTCGGTGGTAACTGAATCTGCAAAAAAGTTTCCAAAATTTTGGAAAAAATTTTCGGTGGTAACTGAATCTGCAAAAATGTTTGCAAAATTTTGGAAAAATAAGACTGTCATGCACTTTATGCCATAATTCTCTATGTACCTCTACAAATTCGAAGGCGATCGATTGCTCAGTGCCGGAGAATTTACGAAACTCGTTTTCGAAGTGCAAGTGGCTCATCGTCAGTAACACTGCCTCTTACCAGATATTTATAAAAAGCGAAAGGCAAGGCTCATTTGTCAGAAATAGTTTAATAAACGGAGAAAAAATTATATTTCATCAGCAGGAATGGTTGGTCGTCGCGTACATGCATTTTCTAAACATTTTACTTAACGTGCAGCGTACAGTTTTTAAATGTTCTTTTAGATTATTACTCATGTCTGACACAAATGAAGAAGATTTTCGGGTTCACAAGAAAATTTTCTATCGATCTGGATAGTTTTTTCCCCAATCAACTCATTTAAACATGATCAATCTGTCAATCATTCACTAGGACTCGAAAATTACGATTGTCCCAGTTACTGAGCGCCTGTTCAAATACCGGTACAGGGACGGTTAAACAGTAGTCCCAGTGATTGAACAATAGCCGTTGGAATAAGTTGAGTGAAGTGCGTATTTAATATCATAATAACAAGTAAGTGTTATGATATGCTAATTACTTTTAATCTTGAAATATATTTTTAAAAAATGATAAACATTATATTGTAAAAAGATAGTAGAGTGTAAAAAAAAGTATAAAAGAGAATGTTTTTCATCTATAAGAGTGTAATGGACTTAACCTATAAAATTTGCAGAGTTTTACAAATGTTTTTAATTTCAATTTTTCAACTCTTTCAGAGAAAGTAAAAATAACAATGTAATCAAATTTACATTGAACTAGAGTAAATGTCTAAAAATAAGAACAAGAGGTCTGTCTACAAGAAAGAAGATGTTGAATTAGCACTGGAGGCTGTCAAAAAAGGAGCATCATTTGCAGTCGCCAGTTCAATATATGGAATACCAAAGACAACTCTTTTTCTGAAAAGCAAGGGAAATTTGCCGTTCCATTGCCGTGCCATAAAAAATGGATCCAACTCGATATTTAACAGAAGAAGAGTCGCAGGCAGTTGGTGCGATGGATATTGTTTCTTGGAGAGAGAGGATTTCCAGTTACGAAGATTCAACTCTTGGACAGTGCCCAGCGACTCATAACCGAGTTACACAGAGAAACTCCTTTCAAAAATAACAGACCAGGTAGACATTGGTATGAGTTATTGAAGCGACATCGAGAATTGTCATCAAGAGTGGCCCAAAATTTAACTCAGACGCGTGCCTCAGTTACTGAAACCCCACTGCGAAATTGGTTTACCGAAGTCAATGCTCATCTGATGAAACTCAACTTGTTAGATGTTGATCCGACAAGGGTATATAACTGTGACGAAAGCCCTTTCATGTTGTGTCCGAAGGCAGATCAAGTTTCAGTTCGAAGAACAAAAACTGTGTATAAGGTTGTTAATACTAATGAAAAAGAATGTATAACAAACTTATTCATGGCGAATGCTGCGGGTTCATTGGTACCTCGAATGGTAATGTATTGGTACAAACGAGTGCCATACAGCGTATTGAGTGAATTCCCAAAGGATTGGCAAATTTGACTATCGGAGAAGGGATGGATGACTGCGGAAACTTTCTACGAATATATCACAAACTGCTTCTACCCATGGCTATTAAAAAATGAAATTATCTTCCCAATCATTCTGTATGTCGATGGACATTCATCACATTTGACAATGCCAGTTCTAGAATTTTGTCGAAGTGTTAAAATTGAACTTATAGCTTTATACCCCAATGCGACTCATATTTTGCAACCATTGGATGTTGCTGCACTTCATCCTCTTAAAAACGCTTGGAAGGACAACCGTTAATAAATGACACTTAGAACATGGTGGTGAACGTCTCAAGAAAGAAAAATTTGCACCATTGTTAAAAAACGCTTTGAATTCTATTGACTTGATAAAAACCTTAAAAAATTGTTTTAGAGCTTGTGGATTATTGCCATTCTCTGCTGATGCCATAAATTATAACACTCTCAACAAAAATCCTCGAGCAGCTGGAACGGCAGAAAGACTCAATGGCATGCAAAAAAGAACGGAAAAAGTATTTGAAGAAAGAGAAAAGTATCAGAAGCACTTGCAGCTTCTTGAAGGCAATTTGAATGCAGATGTACTCAACACTTTTCGACTCGCTAATGGATTAAAAGAAAACATCGAAACAGAAAATCACGGTCTTTACGAATATTGGTTGAAATGGAAAAATTTGTGTGGTACTTGAATATTCTACGAGATTTCATGAAAGAAAAAATGTGTCTACGATATTTTTCTCTCATGCAAATTTGTTAGAAAAAGTTCAACAGGCATAACACCCACTATTGGAATTTAATAATAATACCAATGAAGTAGCGAATTATGAAATTACGAAAATTGCTGATATGAAGAAAATACGGAGGATTTGGAGGAACTCGATCTTCTCTTCTTAGAATCAACAATTTATGAAACAAATTGTAATATCGAAGGTTTGTAAACTATTTTTAATTATTATCCACATAAATAATAGTATAAATTCTCTGTATGGCTCACTTTATAATATCTTGTAAATAGAAATGTTAAATTTTTTGTATTTTTTCAGAAAACACAAACGTGAATTCGTGTCCAGATGAAATTTCTCACCCAATGGCCTACTGCTCCTCGCCGACAAAATCAGCAGATGACGATACCAAAGGTTTTTGAATTGATTTAAATTTATATTTTTTACTTATTGTAATATTTAAAAATTATATTTCAAACACTGATATTTTCATTGTTATTTTTGTAGACAATGCAGAGCCGAATCTGTATTTAAACAACTTTGCGGTTCCATTTCGAAATACTCTATTTTTGCCCAAAGAATCGACCAACAAAAAAAGGAAAAACCAAAGAAAAAATTCTAACCGTTACCACAAGTAATGATTGGCTTACATACCAAAATATAAAAGAAGAGAAGAAGGTGCAGAAAAGGAAGGAAATTGAAGATAGACGAAAAAAAGGGAAGAATCAACAAAATTAAAAGCTGAAGAACTCGAAAAGAAAAAGCATATAAGAAAAGAGCATTTGGAAATTAAACAGAGGCTCAAGATGGAACAAATTACGGACAGGCAATAACAAAACAAAAAAGAACATAAGACTGTTATTAAAAACTTTAAAATTCTAAAAATATTATTATTTAAAATTTGTACGCTAATTATAAAATGTTTTATAACAATGTCGAAATATTTCTGTATTAAAAAATGTTTCAAAATCTTAAAAATTAATTTTATTCATTGCAAAACGTCTGCGAGAATTAGTTTCAACATTTATATCCGTAAGCGTAAAATAAGCGTTCATTCACTACGACACGATTGTTCAATTATAGGGACAAGCTGAAATTTGACGTTCATTCACTCAGACATCATCATTGTTCAATTATAGGGACACACTGAAATTTGACATTCAGATACTGGGGCATTTACTTATTTCTTTATTTTAGTTCATTTTAAAACAAAAAAAAGCTTTTAATCGCTTCAGAATATGTGATTTGATTAGCTGTAACAATAAGGAACAAGTCTGTGTCACGTAAAAATGTTAATATTTTAGCGAATGATCCTGAAAAAAAACAAGATTCTAGCTTAAAGGCTTAATCGTTCAACGACTGGTACATTCACCTTACATGTATTCGGTTTGTATAAATCGTCAATCTTCTAAAGTCGGCCAATCATTATATTGTCCATCACTACCTATGAGGCCTGCTTGGCTTGCAGGATCCAGAAGCCGATTTTGTTTCCTTCATCGATAGTTTGATGCGTGTAAAATAAAGTCCTGAGAAATTTATTGCGAGATTTCGAAAATGGAGGACAATGGTAAGCTATGCAGAACACCTCGCTCAGCCGATCCAAGTATACGGAGTTTGCGAAGTATGTAATGCACAGTGGTATCAAACATTCGGTAATTTTCAAAAAATATTGGTATAACGTTGTTATCGAGCGTACAAAAACATCGCCGTAGAAAAAAAAAACAAGAAAAGAGTGGTCGTGCTCAAAAGCGAAGAGAAACAAGATCCCGTTATTTTCAGAAAAAAAAAAAAAAAAAGCTCGGAGCAAAATAGTTTCGGGATCTGGCATATAAACTTAATAGACTATTAACTGCGTATTATTAATTATCAACTCAGAGGAACCAGAAATCTCAAGAAGCATTGAGATAAGGCTACTCTCTCATTAAGTTTCGGCGAATGAGAATTCCCAACATATATTTCCTCTAGAGCAGCCTGATAATTAGTATCGATAACAATATGCCAAAGCTGAACAGTGAGGCCGAACAACCTTTTTTGCACGAAGACGTCTAAAATTCGATTAAATCAATATTCGAAGATTTGACCAACCTTGGGTTCTCTCATCAAGAATGTGTGATCGAAACGATATTTAAAACTCCAATGAAAGTTGTAATACTGTCCTATCGTAAATTGTGCAGATATTATAGATGTAGCAGCTTATTTGGAGGAATACTTTTTCAAGCAGGATAATAAAATAATTTTGCATATATTAGGCATTAATCACGTCAAAATTGGCCACAGTACCAAAGGTCACGCGGAAAAAAAAGACGATGCGCGCTTGAAGACGGCGGATTGCGAAACGACCTTCGCGCCCCAAAGGGGAGTGGGGGTTGAAGGACGAAGAAAATGTCACAAGCAGCATGTTACGAGGATGAGGAAGGATGTGTATATGTCCAAGGCCAGTTGTTTTAAGGTAGATACTAAATTTATCTCGTTATGTATATGAGAACTTGGTCAAAATAAAAAAATCGTGTTTCTAGCAAAAAAATATTTCTGACCCTGACGGTGTAGTGCACTCGGAAACTAGTAATTCGATTAAATGTCGACTTAATATGCACGATTTCATTTCCTACGTCCGATACATGAACTATGGATGGGGATTGCTCGTTTATTTATTATTTACTAGAAAAAGAATTCTTTTAATGGTAAGCACTACAATTTTTATTATAACGGTTTAATTTTTTTTGTCGCTACGACATCTAAACCGATGTGAAAGTATCAATGGTAAATATTGAAGCTGTATTTCACCAAATTCGAATTAAAATGCCTGTTTTATTTTGTACGTATTTCCCCTAGAGGATTCGTAGAAATCTTCTAATGTTTAACATTCTATAAGGTCGAAAGAAATCACATGGGATCAGTTGGCTGCAGAATGCCTTGACGTGCACAGGTTGCTATTTCTCTCCGAAAATTTGTAGTTATGTGCTGTAGTAATATTATAATCAATATCCAATATAAGAGCTGGTAGAAAATATACATATAAGAGCTGGTAGAAAATACCAGCGTGCTTGAAATTCATACGAAATCGAAAGTGGTGAAACTTGGTGTTCGACTCTACGCCCGCAAGACAATTATGAAATAACTTCGCTCTCGATATAAATGTTATGATAAGTTATGGAATTTTTAACGTTTCTTGTATCTTTGTGCGGGTGGATTTACCCAGAATAATAATGAATGTTTTAATTCATAGGCTTGTCAAATCGCTCCAAATTCCCATTCTGCCTGTAGTATGGTCATTGAAGCAGTCTTTTATATATCAACCATCATATTCAACGATGGCAAATAGGGTCTGTTACAATTTTCGCCGGGAAAGTTCGTCACGGCGAAGTAATACCGCCCATAAAAAGCTGAAACTGTCGACAGATGAAAACGATAATGACGAAGACGAATCTCATTATGAACTCAGAACTGAGGAAATTTTTAATACGCGGAAAAAATTAAAGTTTATATATGGAGCATTCCACGACAAACGGACGAGTTTCACAAACGTTTTTTTTATTTTCTCAATTTTTTGATATTTTTAGAGCCCAACAAAAAACTCTTCGTAGTAAATTTAGAAATTTTTTTAATTATCCGTTTAAAAAAATATCGAATTTCCAAAAAATCGTTCTTGTTCGGCTTTTTTGCTCATAACTTCTTTAATAGTAGGCTAAATTGAATCTTTTATTTGCAAATTTTCGTTTTTGAAGGTACTTTTCAAATTATTTGAGGTGTTTGTGAATGTGATTTTTAAGTTTTAAACTTTCAATCTTTTTTACAGTGAGTTCATAGTTGGATTTTTTTGAAAATTTGTTATTTTAAACTTTTATCAAATTAACAACTTTTAAGCCTGGGTAGGTCATGGGCTGCACATAATTACTATTTTTTTGTCAATAACTATTAAAATCGTTTTTTATAACTATACAATCTCTTTTCCATTTTTATGAATAAATTTTTATACTTTTTTATTATTAACAGGCGTCTAAAATTAATGATGAGTCGTTATAAGTATGTTTATAAATAATAGTAACCGAATTTTTTATTTAGTTGGGTATTCTTTTAAAAATATTACATATAAGATCATTATTTGAACTAGAATGCCCTTTAGCTCGTATGTTTTAGCCGAGTAAAATGTTCGTGTCCCTGTGATTGCGTTACGATAAGTCAATCACAGGGATACGAACAGGGACGTACCGTAAGGCAGTCACAGGGATCCACAAATTTTACTCACAATCAGTTATTCCAATGGGTACCGAAAACATACGAGATAAAGGGTATTCTAGTTCAAATAATGATCGTACTTATCTGTAACATTTTTAAAAGAATACCCAACTAAATAAAAACTTTTCTTACTATTATTTATAAACATACTTATAATAACTTATTATTAATTTTAGACCCCTGTCAACAATAAAAAAGTATAACAATTTATTCATAATAGTTGAAAAAAGATTATATAGTTATAAAAAATAGTTTTAATAGTTATTAATAAAAAAAAATCTTTTTCCAATTTTCAAAAATTGAAAAAGAATAGTAATTATGGGCAGCTCACGATCTACTCAGGTTTAAAAGTTATTAAATTGATAGAAGTTTAAAATAATAAAATTTTCAAAAAAATCAAAACGCACTCACTTAAAAATAAATTTTAAGTTTAAAGCTTAAAAAGTACATTCAACAATACCTCAAATATTTTTTCTATATTTTTTTACAGTACATTGAAAGACTAAAATTTGCAAAGAAAAGATTCACTTTAACCTACTATTAAAAAAGTTATGAGCAAAAAAGCCGAAAAGAGAACGATTTTTTGAAAATTCGATATGTTTCGAACGAGTAATAAAAAAAACCTCACAATTTACTACGAAGAGTTTTTCGATTGGCACTAAAGAATATCAAAAAATTGAGAAAATAAAAAAAAAGTTTTTGAAACTTGTCCGTTTGGCGCTTTTTATCTAGTGCGGGCGATAACGCCAGCTATAATAGTCAGATATATAAAATGGTTGCACGAAATTGTTTATAGTTGTAATAGTGATCGCTGAGCGTAGCCGTTGTTTACTCCTTCTTAAAGCATCTTGAACGAAGATATTCTAAGTTAAAATAATACTTTTTTTCCAGCGGTGGGCATATGTCAAAAAATCAATAAAATGAAAAACAACTCCCCTTAACAATAACGACATTAATGCAGATTAAGGCTAAATTTAATTTTCTTGTTTGAGTCGAATCAAACCAGAGATTTCAATCCCACGACGACGAAGGAAAATTTCGATAGGCATACACTTTACCACTTTCTGTACCACAACTATTATTCTTTTCTCAATAAAAATTCACCTGAATCTACTTTAATGTATGTGGAATAACATATCTTCAATTGAGCACAAAAAACCTTTATGTTAATTAAAAAATACATGAAAAAAGCTTATTTTTCTGGCCATCAAAGTGAGTTGCTGTTTTAAGGCTTAAAACTACAAAATGATCGATATTTAAATCATTTTTATATCATTTCCAAAAAAACTTTTATACACAAATTATCAGTGCTATCATAAAAAAAAACTTTTGTGTACACCATAAAAAACAATTTTTGTTTATCAATGTTAATTTGATTTGATATAAAGATCATTTAAGTGATTGTTCATTTTATAGTTTACAAAAAAGTTCCTGACAATAGTTACGTATCTTTTTCCGTAGAACACAAATGTGCAATAAAAAATAAGGATGTTCATTAAAGAAAATTCTAGGTGAGCGCGATCTAATCTTAAAAATTAGTTTTATTGTTAGGATAAAGGACACCATTATTTGACCTTCCAAAAATCTTCCAACTTTACGCAAAAATATCTTTTTTGATTTTACGATCTCATCAAGATTTTTTATCTGATAAGATTAAAACCAAACGCCCTGCATGACATCCACCACCATACGTAATTGTCAAATGTTTAATGTATTGAAAAGTTTACGTCCCAACCTTTAAAATGATTTTTGAAAATTGTCTTTATCATCATTTGTTTGTAACGTTATGAACCATGGACTTTAAATTTCTGTACGTAGTGTACAGAGTGGAAAGAAATGATTGGTCGGAACTTCACCAGATCTCCAGCTCGAGATCGGTGGAGATCTATCAAAGCTTGTAGCGATAAAATGAACCTTAACCCTGAAATACAAGCTCTTATTTTTTCATGACCTTGAAACATTCTACTTGTCAAAAAGAACAAAAGTCTCTAAGGGATCGTTGGTCCAAAATGTGATCTTCCAAATGAAAAAACAGCTCAAAGTCGAAAAAGGCCGTAAAAATTGTGTTTTCCTAAATATTGTTTGAACGGGCAGAATTAGAATAGATGATAAAATCATGAAGAAAGCTTTTCACCAGTCTGTTACGCCAGTTAAGCTTGGCTAACGCATCGTTATCGCACTTACTCGGATAGAGCGACTCGGCGAACTAGCAATAAGCTAACCGCAATTGTGACTATAGATTTCAGTGGATAAACGATCGAGGCAATACTGTAATGTGCTGTCACGGAGCTGTCAGAAGAGTATTAGATTGACGGAAGCTTTCAAGTGTGTGGTTATATTAGTGGAAAAAAATAAAAATGTCAAACAGAATTCGTTTTAAAGGAAAGTGATGGAAAAAACGTAGTTGATAGTGAAATAAAAGCTCTGGTGGCAATGGTCGAAGCCAAAAAGAAAAAATGTGTTGAAGGTGTTGAAGTCGATGAAAAACGACCTTCACAAGCACGCTATGTGAAAGGAGACGAATTGTTAAAAGCTCAGAGCTTGGGGACAATTAAATTTGTTCTCAATGTATGGAAGTACATCCATTGAAGGATATTACTGATGAAAATCGACTTGGATTGATACGATGTTTACGATAAGTAGATCCGAAAGTATCCACTGGGACTTACAATTATAATTATAATAATCTATAATTGTTACAAATTAAGTTATTCAGAAGGAATAGATACCATACCACATGATTTGTATTCTGCCAGTCATTCATTCGCTGTTGCCTTCATTCACAAAAAATATTTCTTCAAAGGAAATTTCAATTAAATCGTGTTATTATATATTGGTACTTTACATTAAAATCTAGGTTCTTATTTTGGTCGATAAACTGAGCCACTCATAATGAATTTTTAATTAGTATAATTTTCAGCCGTTTCAATAAAGAATTGTACCATGATAAAATGATCGTGAATATGCTAATTTATTTTATTTTTTCTTCTCTAGGCCAGAAGCCAACCTGTTTCCCCTGACTTCCTCTTCATCCCTCGAAGATGAAGAATCTAAATCTTGTATTCATAACCATCATGGTGTTTTACCTCCACATCGACTCACACGTGCAACTTCTTTAACATCTCTAGAAACTTATATACCTATCGATCCTAATATTAACTTAACTTCTAACGTAGAACTGTTTGATACAGCGATTAGTAATCTAATCAATATTATAGTTTCCTAGGATATGGGCTGGAGCAAACGGGGTACTGACAGATGTTACGATCGATTAAATGGCTATTTAGCAATTATCGTTCTGAACGTTCGGCTTATGATCAGTGATGAAGATAATTCCTCTATCATAGCTATAAATCGTGGAAGATCAGATAAAGTTTTCAAATTAGCAGATACATTTGAAAACATCTCACTGGTGACTTGTACAACTTAAGAAATCAATTTAAAGAAATGCGGGATTGTGATAGTATTGCGCATTTGAAAAAATACTTTGATTATGCAATAGCCCAAAATAAGGGTAAATCTGACATTCTAGCAGCTACTTTACGTGCAGTACCGGATCACGTATTTGGTCGTCATAAAAACTGTGATCAAAATATGTACTGTCGTCAAAATTCTCAAAACGAATCTGACAATAAGGCAACATCTGTATTAATCAAAAACCCTGAATTGTATACAGTCTTGTACGTTATTTTCACCAAATACGCCAATAGCTCTACAAAATTGTCGGTAGCTGCATCGAGTCAGGCTAATGAGTCCTTGAATAGCATTATGACATATAAAGCACCGAAAAGCCAATATAATAATGGCATTAAGTCTGCTGACTATCGCTGGGCAAGTAGTGTTGGTCAGAAAAATGACGGCTAGCGTTCTTTACCCGGGCTCATACAAAAATTACATTATCGACGGGAAAACATGGGAATTATTCTACCGTTAAATGGAATAGGAAAAAATCAAAGAAATTTGCGGTGGCAACATTGAGAGAGCAAAAAACACGGCGAAATCTATTGACAAAGACGTGAAGATTTGCGAAAAAATAGAGCATACAGAAGGAGTACAATACCGCCCAAATTGTGAACTTAAAATCGATTTCGACAATATAGATATTCATAATATAACTCATATTCATTTGACTGTTGATAACCACAGAAGTGTCTACTTTGACATCGAATCATCGAGATTTGGTGGCGTGCAGATATCATTCAATTCGTAGCCCAAAGTATTGATAGAATATTTTCTATGTATATTAATCCTACAAAACCCGGTACTTCAAAAGCTTCGAAAATTACTGAATTAGAAAATCGAAATGGCTAATTGTTTCTTCATCGTGGGAAAATAAACTCGATGCTGCTAAAAAATGCATTGGAGAAATTTTTAGAATTTCTTATATGTTCATCAAAGCCGGCTCATTGCCTCTAATGCAAGGTTTGATACCATGTTCATGCCACAAACAAATAAAAATCTGCCATGCAAATTGGTGGTGAAGCCGGCCTCTTGTCTGGACAGCCCACTACCGTGGGCCCCGCCGGCAGACTACCCGCTAAACCGCCACCTTCTATGCCCCCCCCCCCCCCCCTTCCGATCACGTATAATATTTTGGCTGAGCTTTTGCGTCTAGCCGGGGTCCGCGTCCGTCTCATCGTTCTGCGCGGTGTTTATTTTCATTTATTTCAATAGTTACGTCAGGTCCGTCATGTCAGGCAGCCGTCTCGTTTTTTCGTCGTAGTATCTTTTTTACGTAAGTGGCCACCTCTCGCCACTGCTGCTTTCCCCGGAGCATCACCCGCACGATGGTATCGGAGGTGATATCAATTCCCGAGGTCCCCTCCAGTCTCTGTCGTTGTTCTGTCCAGTGGTCGCATTCAAAGAACGTATGCTCCACGTCGTCTCGTTCGCATTCGCAGTAAATGCTTTCTGATGTCTGCACGTTGTCCATTTTGTAAAGGTACCGTCTGAAGTAGCCGAGTCCCGTTAGTAGTTGGGTGACGTAGAAATTCACGTCCCCAAAGTTCAGTCCGCGATCTCAGGTCCTTTGTCAGCCGCCTCGTCCAGTTGCCCGCTGTCCTATCTGTCTACCGTTGTTGTCACGTTTGCATCTTCTTATCTCTTTCCGTATTTGCCGCGTGCTGTCATGTCATGTCCTCCGCTCTTTCATGGATTCTCTTGCGCTCGACTATAAAAAGTTCGATGGAGATTACGCTCGCCACCACCAGCACTGGCTCTGTTCAGACTGTCCGGTAGGAGCAGGCGATATTCAAAGTCCTTATACTGTCGTCATTGCGTGGCAGTATTTATTCGTGTTTAGAGAGTCTGCCCAGATCTCCGCGCAATAGAGAAGGATCGACAGGGTCGTTGACATTAACAGTATCCGTTTTCCCGGTCTCGGTCCGTTCATGTTTGCCATCAAGCGACTTAAGAATGCGATTCCGTGTGAGAAACACCAGTTCAGTCTTTTTCGTTGCTAGTTGCTGTTCGTGTTCTATCATCCATCCTCCGACTCGTCTCATTGTCTGGTTCAGTTTGTACTGCACCAATTCTGGAAAACCGTGTTAAAACTTGCAATTTTAATCGCCATTATCTCTAAATCTGAATAGTGCGTTGTTCTGCAATTTCAGTTAAATATGCAATATGATATGAATAATGCCTGATGAATATTTGAACAAAATTTATAGAAATGAAGAGCGCGCTAGTACCACCTTAACAGGATGCTTCTTGAATATTGAAGGTTCTGCTTCAAGTCTCCGAAGCTATTGCAAAATTCTAGGTCGTCTTCCCACGACTATGACTTTCTGGCACTGGAACTTGAAAACCGTTCGATTTCTCCTATCTTCTATCGAAAATTCGGATCGAAACATTCCTTGTTAAATTAATCCTCCAAGAATTGATCCAAAAAGAAATTGTTGCCGTTTTCATTTAAAAACACGCAAGTGACAAATCGTTCAGCAGCGGCGTCACCCACAAGATAGTCGAGACCAATATATATTGCTACGAGCAACAGACAACGTTTTTGGAAATTATGCCCGAGCCCGTGATATCTAATTTGAAGTTGCTCAAAACCGTACCGGCAATTGACCATTCTGTCCAATTGAAATACCAGACAGACGTGATTTTCAATGTCTAGATGAAGGTTTTGCCGATCAGGAACGATTTGAAGTTCAGTGCTGGCTGTCACCGGGCTGGCAGTCCTCGTATTCATTGGAGCGTATCGGATATCTGCTCACATGGGAACATCGCATACAACAATGAGACGCATAATGCGTAAAGAAGGATTGAGGTCTACCGTGTTCGTACATGCAAGGATTGAACCGTGGAGATCGCCGAGGCCAAGCAAATTGTTGCCGAGGGATGCTACAAAGATTGAATTAGAACTTTCGATTTCTCGAAAAGACCCTACTTGCAGATAAAGCAAGCTTTTCCAGTACTGAAATTATAAGGCGGCAAATCTGGGTCGACCGAATTCTATATAATATAATATTTTATATAAGTGAGCGAAGCGACTAAGGCTAGCCTTGAATGCATGTAGAAGGTGACCCGTTGGTGTTCGGTATATCGATGTAAATAAACTATACTCTCCTCGTGGCAAGGTAATTTGCAATAATATAAATTCTGGAGAGTTCGAGAAGAGGTTCGGAGAGAAAGGGAGAGAGAGAGAGAGAGAGAGGAAAGGCCGATACGAAGGAAATCACAGGACGTGAAAAAGTGATGGAGGAAAGGCTAGTGCGATTGAAAGGGAGAGAACGTGTGCGAAGATAAGGACCGGGTAAGTGTTTGCACAGGTCATCGTTATCGACACACTTCCTGAGAATCATTTACTAGTAATGGTTACTATTCCCCCCTCTACCCGATTATCCTCACAAAATCAAGCGACGGTTACAGCGTCCGATGGCATGGTGTCGTGCGATCCTCTCTCTCCCGTTCGACGCTGCCGAAATACAACAGTTCCTCGTCCTCCTGCTTGCCTCTCTTCCTGCGACCGACCGTGTTCTGTAAAATAAGACAGAGAAAATATCGAAACTAATATAAAATTGAAGTTCTTTTTGTAGCGAACGACGTACTCGAACCGTACCGGAGATATGCAATATAATTTCTGTGATATTTCCCCATTATCTAGCCAGTGACAATTAGTAAGACGCCGTTGAGTCGGCGAACCTGTCTCTGAGACATCCCTTCCCGTTTGACCCGTTCTCTTCCCTAGAAACTAGCCAACTAATTTAATTTCCAATTAATTGCCGCCCAAAATCAGTTTATACAATATAAGAAGTTGTTTATGAAAGTCGATGTACTCGTATTTTTTTATATATATCCCGGAGATAGTCCGTCGTTAATACATGGTTAATAGTAATATAATAAAATGTGTTATTTGCATTTCTTCTTTTTTATTACACCAAGCGGAATTTCACTACGCTCTTCCCTCCCACATCTTCCCGCAAACCCCTTCCTAACGGCGTGATAATACATACATATATAAGTGTAATCAAACATGTTTTACGTCAATAGGAACAATAATTTAAAAAATATTGTCCGACCTCCAAATAAGAAACAAAAAACCCCAAGCGGAAGAGTTTTTCTTATATAACGCATACCCCCACCAGGCACGGGCTCCGCGCTCACTACCTCTATCTGTCTCTCTCACTCTTTTCCGCGTGCGATCCCACGAAATTCTTGAGCTCGGAGTTCGAGGCGGAGTGGGGGAACGCTCGAGTGAGAAACTGAGGAAAGTTTCTTAAGGAGTTTCGGTATTACTTTTGAAAATGTTACCATCAACACGATTTTTTTTTTAAACTAATGGTGAATATGTAAAACGTAGAGGATTAAAATTTCAAGTTGGTCCACCACGTCGTTTTTTTAAAAATAATTTTCAAAAATTCGGCTTATACACGGGAGTAAATGGGAGCAATATTCGTTTGGGCTGCCAATTCTATTAAAATATTACCACTTGCAGAAAATTTATGTCAGATCTTAATTAGATCTGTACAATGACTGTCAATAAATTTGAAGAGGTTTTTCCATCTGGTTGGTTAGTTACGACACAAAACATAAGCAACATATGAAAATTAATGGTTTCAGAATTAAGCGAGTTGGAACTTGGCAACGTCGCAAACATTCACGAGAGCGCGCTATTTGAAATTTACTGAAACGAAAAGATAAATTCATAGTTGGAAATAATTATTTTCAACGTACTCAATATATATTAGAGTCATATTTATTAACACAGATAAATTTCAAAACGTTGTTAATTAGTCTTTACAGTAGATAATTTTGGCTTTTTTATGTATCACAGATAAATAATCGCTTTTTTTGTCTACTAAAATTCGCAGACATTTTTAAAACTATACTCTTACTTAACTAATTATACGATACACAATGCAAAGATATTTTGATAAATTAGATAATTTTGATAAATTTTGTGGCGCGGTCAACAAAATATGTTTTATAACGAACAATAAAATTTCGGCTTTTTCTTTATCACAGTCACGCATTTTTTCTCAATTTGTTCTAATGACGCATATTAAAACATTTCTTTTAATAAAATTTTTGTCTCGGTTGGAATTAAAATAATGGTTAAATAAAAAACTTGATTAAAATTTAAATATTTTCGAGGTGGTCAAGAATACGTTGCAATATTTTTGCATTTTTTAATATTTAAGTTTTGCCATTAACTCTTTGTGGCAATCATTCAATAGTTTTTTGCCTACCATCATTCTTCCATGCGTGGACAATCTTTTCGTATGACACCTGGAAATTCGCTAAGTTTTTTATCATATTTAATGATATAATGCCTTGAAAAGGCTCCAAAGTTTTCACAACTCTTTGTGCTTCTTCGTCATTTATAATTTTTGCAATAAGAGAATCAAAGGAATGGCCATCCGTAATGAGACATTCAACCGTTAAATGTTTCTCAACTAACTTTTCCAATAAGAATACGTCATATTCTGCATTATGATCTTTTTTGATTGAGAGGGCTAATGTTTGTGACGCTAATGCTGACAAAGTCAGTTCACCTTTTGCTTTCCGTTCCGAAAGTTTGTTTCTGAACAATTGAAGGGTATCCTGAAAGAAGGCTATAACCTGTCTATACTCGTCAATTAACTTTTCATTTTTTATAGCTCGAATCAGCCTTGATGCATCGAAAAACCAGTTGTGTGCTACAAAAACACACGGTTTGTCTAAGGCTCCCAAAAACGATAAAAGGTCTTTTAGTGCAGCGGATATTGACGTTGTTTTAACTGGGAAACCATTATAAAAGAGATTTGTACCCTGATTGGTCAAGCCATTGCACTGCGATGCACTTGCATGAATTTGTTGTCGAGGCGTTACATATTTACTAAATACTTTCCCGGAAGATCTGGTTGCTATTTGTAGTACATCAGCATTGGTACTAAGACTCGAAGTTTTTAAATCAAAATAAATAATGGCATATGATTCTGAGACGATTCCTGACCCTGAATTATTTTGATCGTTCGGCACAAAGTTTTCTTCCTCAGACTCGGTTCGCAGTAAACCCATGTTCGATTCGTAAGTATTTGTTTCGGTTGCTTCTCTGCGAAAACGGAGCTGAGAACGTATTTTCTTGCGCTCTCTGCGTGCTTTTTTAAACTCCGGCGTTGCTGTTATTAGCTTTCTTTTATCAGATATCCTTCTATTATGCACGATCATTTCATGCCGCCTGTTTCCTGTAGACAATTTCGCCGTTTTCATAGTTTCTTTAAGATAGTCATCATTCTCATTTTTTTGAAGCACCGTACAACTATATCGAAAATCACAGGATTCGCTCATACTATAACATACAGATTTCGGAGCTTTTCGAGCCATTATCGAGTTTACACTCTCATTTGCTTGAGTGGAAACTTGTGCAACAAACTGTTGAGCATTACCAGCCAATTTGTTAAACTCAGAAAGGAGAGTTTCGAATAAAATAGGACTCTGAAATCCCCCTATAACAGATTTGTGCTCATACGTTACAGAATCTTTTATAAATCCACACTAGTTCCCACAATTGTCATGCTTATTGAACGCATGGTACGGGATATTTTTTATTGCAGCTCTTAGTCCCGAAATATTAATCCGATTCTGTGCAACGGCATAAGTGAAGCATCGATGTAAATATGCTATAGAATCTGCAGATAGCTCGTTTCCAGGATCCCGCTCTTTTTTCAATCCATACAGCATGTTCTCTACACCTTTTGATGTATGGTTGCTATCGAATAGTTTGACTATTTCGTGATCAGCTGATTTCCGTATGGCACTAATGCTCGAGGAATCGTTGTCGCCTACGAAAACGCCAACTTCGAGATTTTCATTTCTTAAAAGTGTGCTTTTCGTTACAAGCTCAGCTGCCACATGAGCCTCCATCGAATTAGCACTTCCATAAAAATTCAAGCGCCAATCATGGTCTTCTTTTGCATGGGCTGCGTTGCATCTTCTGCAGGTCCTGTTTGTTGTACCGAAATCTAGTATAACCCGAGATTGTGTTCCTATCATAGCAGAGTAACCGTTGATTGGTGAATTTGATGTATGACCGTGTCTGAGTTAGGTTAGATGAGATGTCGGCTATTTCGGTCAATGATTTCAATTGTAGGACAAATGAAACTGTGGATTACGTTTCGATCCTGAATTCGGATCCTCTTCAGAATTTTATTTCGCTAAAATATGTACAATGAGTGATATGACAATTTTTATATGAAGGTTTTGATATGATGTCTTCCCCCCATCTCTTACATTTAGAGTAACCGTTGAGACTGTCATATGTATAACCATTTCCGCGTCCACTGTAGCCCATGTCGATGGAACCCATGATGCGCACTGTATCGCTGTCTTCAACCTCCGATGATCTTTTTCCAGGGATCAAAAACTCTACGCCCTTATTTTCAGGTCTGTTAAATTTAAAAAAAGTGGAACGAAAAAATAGATTTGGATTCAAGGTAGAATTACAAAATGAAATGATCACGATTATTTTTATTAAATGTTTTTCTAAATACAATTTTTCAAGTCGATTATACTTTTCAGTTTCCCAAAAATAATTTTTTGTTTTTCCTATAGATGTCTTTAAAGCATGATTGTATTGTTTAAATATGTATATATTTTGGTAAACTTAAATATATTTAAATGTAAATATTGTACAGTCACTTCAGAATGTTCGATGGGACAAAAGAAAATCTTGTCGCAGAATTTGTATATAATTTACAACAGCAAATCTTACATTGATAACTTGATGTTCCCAGCACAACATATGAGTGCTCTAAAAACGGAGAATATTTGTTATTCTTTTTTCCGTTATTTTGCAGGTATGACGCAAGAGAAAAATAAAAACATATAGAGTTTTGGAAAGTTCAACAATCAAGGACACCTCTGGACGCCTTTATTGTCCAAAAATAATACGATAAGGCTTCCGAAATATCGAATGAAAAGAAATGGCCACTCAAAATTCGTGTATTTTTTACATTATTTTGAAAAAATATGATATAAAAAATTTGTTTAGCGCAATGTAAGTAGCGCCATTCGAAAGAGCGATGTCGGAAATAGTTGGTAAGGTATTTTACGAATTTTGTCCTCATCGATTTCATAGTGAATAATCCCGTCGAATAGAGGACTTGCGGAAAGTGTCTTTCTGACGTTAAAGGGTTAACACTATGACGTCCGGCGGCACCACGTTGGTGTCCTGCGAAAACTGTTGGGTGACAGCCGATGACAAGCGAAAGAATCCCGAGTAAACGCGCGAGCGTCATAGTGTTAACAGTAGCTTTATTCGTACTTACAAGATCTTAGCTAACGATTCTGCTTTTTCTATCGTCAAGCTCGCTCAATCTTCGCAGCTCGCTCACAACATTCTCTTGCAACCGTCTCGACTACCTTACCCATTTCGCGTTCATGTGCTTTGAAAGTTTTTGAAGTGAAAACTGGGATATCCATAGTGCGGAGAAATTTATCTATGTGCGTGTGTCCCAAGCCAGTATGTAAGCCTCCTATAATTCAAACAATGGATTAAAAGTTATTTTTATTTGTATAATTTTTTCATAATATTGACATATATGCATAATGTTTACATAATGAACGTTTTTACTCACTCAGAGCAGCTTTCGAATTGATGTCAAATTTCACACACAGACCGCTGGTATCCAAATGGCTTGGTCCAGTCGCAATTTCGTTTTCCAATAAACATTCTGCACGTCGTATTTTCAAAAATGAGGCAAGTCCTCTTGTTTTCTCTTTATCAATATTGCATAAAAGCAAAGGTTTTTTGCAAAATTGACAGTACATGGATTTTGTTAAATAACCCAAATCCACGATTCGATTCCCCTTCACAGGAAAAGTTAACAGATCGTCATCGTCACTCGAAACTTCTTTCGCCGGTGCATCATTGCTAACCTCTTTTCGACGTTTTTTTCCGTTTTCCACTTGCTTAAGACGTTTATTAAAAACAGCTTCCGTTACCCATTTGCCTCTCCACAATTTACGTTCTTTTCTTAACTCGTTCATCGTTTCGCAAATCGCGAATTGTTTATTATGTGCGTATGGTTTTTCCTTTCACAGTTTGGCGCTTTCGAAAAGTTTTATTCCACTTGAACCTCCATGCGGATGCGATGGGAAGTGATTGCGCATGCGCATTTGCAGGGTCAGGTTGGCCAACAGTAAAACATTTCGTGGCGTTGTCACGAATTGTGTCGATAAGTAAATTTATTATTTTTAATACAAAACTGTTCGATTATGAAAAGTAACAGTCATTATATTATTATAATATTAAAAAGTACACGTGGAAATTTTTTTACGAAAGATTGTAAGGATTTGAGGTCTCTTTACGAGAAAAAAATTTAGCGAGTTGCAGTTGCAATCCTGCAGAAATACAATGAGATTTTCTGTAGATCTTGTGATCAGATAAGTAGTATCGAAACACCTTAAAGGTCCGCATGTGTAACTTGTGTAAAGCCGCCGATACCTTTTTTATTCTTTCAGCTATCAAATCTGTATAGACGAATTAGAAATTTTTTAAACAAAATTAAGTAATGTGAAAAAAATATAATTTATCATCGTCGATCTAGCCCCATGAAGCTACGTCTTCAATGTTTCTTTTTATAGCAGGATATTATTTTGCAGAAATAAAAAAGACTTGGACTAGCAGCGCGAGATCGCCACGGCTTTTTCTTTTTTTTTCGTATTATGTATCTGGCTTGATTATTTTTACATATTTCAATTGCAGTCAAAAAGTAGGAAGTCGGGTACATGATTTTGTGAATTTTTACGAATCTGAAAATGCATTTTCAAGATATTTCTGGAAACACGTAATTATTGATTGTTTAGCCGTGTTCACCAATCGTGAGTAATTGCATTCGATATTTCGCTGTGAATAGCCTAATCAACTTTAAACATTTTTAAATGATTATTACTAAAGCGTTTGGCGAACACGTGTTCAGGGGGCACCGCGCGAAGGCAATCAATGTCCCCCCCCCCCCCCCCCCCCCCCCCCATTGAAGCTCGCAGCTCATCGAGCCTCGGTCAAACGCCGGAAACGACTTCAAGTATACATTATCTTACGCGGACAGGCAGATTTACTTATTGAGAAGCTCATAGAGCGCCAGATCATTTACAGGCCTTGAATTATTGTTAACTTTCGGTTCGGCTTGTGTAATGTAGTACGAGCTGCACTGGATGCCCGCACTTGACGATTATTTATTTTTGTTTGAGAGAACACCGTTACTTTAACCATAAAGCGTAGAAGTTGTACTCTATGCTGAAAGCATTCGTGACGCTCATCAAACCAGTCAGGATAAAAATGATTGGTATTGCCGATAATCTCGTCTATAAGATTGGCCAACATTCCTTCTGAAGGCCAGTATCTTTTCAATATATTATGGAGACATTCGAGTTGTACTCTCACGATACTTTCGAAGTTTTCAGTGGGTCGGCTCAAAAACAACACCGAAGGAGCACCGTCATCAGTATGTTCGTACTCACGAAGTTCTGTGTAGAACTCATTCGACGAAGTTTCATCCATTAGTGACTTTGTGATTTCTGAACGTCACAAACCGCAAGGAAACTTGCGTATGCAACGATGAGCTATGTATCCGGCAAAGTAATTTATCGCGCAAAGTTCATAGCTCGGTATATTTGCCGTCTCGGTATGTTCCATGTTTTCAGGCTCTTTAACGAGTTCCGCGCTCGGAGCCTCCATGTCATTTTCGACTTCGAGTGCTTCCTCATCGATATCGTTTTCAATGCAATCAACATGGGTGCTATCCGACGAATCGAAATCCCGAGCGACGATTGTATTTGGCTGTATCAAAGCCATGCTTTCGAGGCACTGAACATTTCCTCTATTACTCGTACCGATATACCCAGTGGAAAGAATGTGTCTCAAGGACAAGCGGACCATTCTTGCCGTTGGATTTGGATTATGCCCACCTCGTTGGCGAAATTTTGAAAAAAGGTCTTCAACACAATCTTGGTTGCAAAGTCCGGCTGCCAGTTCGAATCCAGGATATTTGTTTATTATAGTCCGATATGTTAAAAGAATAGACCGGGCTGTTAGTGAAAATCCTCGTAGACAAGGCACTTTTTTCATGGTCGTTGAGTTAGAAACATCGCCGACGGACCTGTTTTTTTCGGATCAACAATAGTCCATTGAGTCGACCATTCAATAAATTTTTCAATCATTTCCTCAACTTTGGAATTCCTATAAGAAAGTTGCCTTTTATTTGGGTTTCGGCATAAAAGCTTCTAGGCATTGCACGCATCAATTGCTGCGTTCATGCGCAGAGCAAATGATGCGGTAGCTTGCCACATTGTACTGACAAGTCCATGCGGATCGTTTCTTGCGGTCGTAATTGCAGCTGCAAATCGGCGACTCAACATTTGAAATGCTCCCTTTACATTCATTGCCTGAAATGAGGATGGAAAGAAATGTACCTCCGTGATGTGAGAGAGTAAACGTCAGGTCGTATTGCACGTATCATATCGCCATGTATTGACGAAGTCTTCGTAAGCTGCGATTACCTGACCATCACAGTACAGTAATTTGTATGATCGCAGCGTACTTAAAAGACGTTCGATCAAATGTGGAAAATCAAACGAAGCTATATAATTCTGTCCTGCGCTAATAAAACAAGGGTTCTCCGTAGATACTCGCAGACAAGAATTAAAAAGCTTTTGGTTTACGGGGCACTGGTCGCACGTCAAAAGGACGACTTCAGCCCCACAATCATGCAGTCTGGCCAGGCATTCATCGATTAAAAGATGAATGTGTTCGCCAGTCACACCATTCCCCGGAAGGAAATATGCAAGTTGTTGTCGCTATGGTTGGCTTGCGTTTAAGCTATCGAGGCAAAACAATAAGGCGTTACGCGCCCGATCGTCCTTTCGACCGAGTGCACCGAGATCGACAAGACCTTCTATACAATCAAACTTTTCGGAATATTCTTCGAATTGTTTGATTGCTATTTCGTCCCATTTCAGAGCGCAAACTAGATTTTCGGGGGGATAGATCATTAATTATTTCTTTCAGCTTCTGAAATATAAAATTGCAAAAGCCGGGTCTTACATCGACTTCAGCGATCCAAGTACGCACAGTACTTTCCGCTGGAAACGTGCATCCTGCGCTTCTCAATCGTGTATACGCCGAAGCCGAGTAATAATACAGCTGCTTTGAAAGATCTTTTTCCTCCTCGGTGTATGGAGCATTTCTGCGATGTAATTGCAACTTTATAAGCGTTTTCGCTGTCGGTATCAAATCTTTCTGCTGATCTAGAAAATTGTTGACGGAGAGCTTGTTTTGTCTTTTTGTAAGACGAGGATTTTTCGTCGTAATGCACTTTAACTTTTGACACAATTTTCTTATTATATTAATGCGTGATGCAGTTTCCCTTTTTAAAATTCGGTTTTGTTTGCGCAAATTTGCAATTTCTTTATGGACCTCAATAACATCCGAAGATTGCAATTCAATTTTCGACGATTCAAGGACAGCCTCATTAGTGACTGTTGGCGGTTCTATTCTAATCCATGTGCAATCGTCGTCGTCTGAATCGGCAAAGCATAACATTCTCTTCCTATATTTATGAACATGCCCCGCCATTCCATCAGTGCTATGGATATTAGTAGAAACTGATAGAACGCAGTGATCTGAATCCGATCTAGATTCGCTTCCATCTTGTTTTTCCACCGAGGTGGTGGTTGTCGATGTAACAGATTCGCGCGAAAACAACGATATGCTTCCCGTGGAATGCAGGGAGCGACGTATTTTTGTCGATACAACTGGCATCGATTCGCCGATATTGTCATTATGAATCGACGATACAGATTGAACAACATTTAGCGGCAATTCCATAGAAACAATGTCACTAACCTTAACACATTCTTCAGAAAGACAAAGCTCACTGTTTGTGTTCCCGTCGTTCGAGACTGTACACGATTCTATCTTTGAACCATCCGGTACTGCCACAAAAGGTCGAGGGATCGCATTTCGCAAAAGATCGCCGGTACTATCACTTTTAAAGTCCGTAGGGCTAAAATGATCGGCGCACAGCCCTCTGATCCGCAGAGTCCTTTCTGATAAAATCGACAAGTGTTGATTCCCTACGGTAATATGACAATATTGAGGGTAATCAAAAAGTTACGTTTTTGATTCGAAGAAATTACAGTAATTATTTATTTATTGAAATGGAATCGATGATACATTGTTAGTTTTTTTAAAGAAAAAACACCGCTGTGACGGTCTGAAAAATTCTCTTTAATGAATTTTTTTAAATTCACTTAATGCTTTTTGGACTCAATTTATAATCGTCTGCATACATTAAATAAATATAAGTAAATTTTTATTGAAAAAAAAAACTTTTTTATAGTAAAATAAATGGCAAGATGAATGTCTAACCGAAATTTCATTCTTCGTGGAAATCTTTCGTTTAATTCATGTATAATAAAAAAATTAATTTTGCTGTTAATCTGCATTAACGTCGCGCATTGTCAAGCGGACCCTTTCTTGATTTTGTTTATTTTTCGAAACATGGCGGTTTCGAAAAAAAAATTATTATTTTCACATAAAATATTGTCATTCAAGATGCCTGAAGAAATATTCATTTTCAAACAAAAACGGGCACGTTCAATGGTAGCTATTACAATTTGAACAAATTTCGGGTACAAATTTTACATATCCAACTATTGTTGCTCGAGTTGTCGTCTGCATCAATTAAAAAAAGGTGGTTTCGAGAAAAACGTGATTCACATTGTAACTATTTTATTTCTATACTTACTCGAATCTAATGAAATATACTCGTATATCGTAATAACATATCTTTGAATAAGCTAAAAAAAAATTATAATAATTTTTTTAACAAAATTTGGTTCCGCCACGTTCAGGCTCCTTTATTGGTAACCATATGCAACAATTTTGTAAAATATTTCGCCCTCTTAAGTTAACTAAAAAATGCATGAGACAAGCTTATATGAAAAAAAGCTTCAATTTTTAAATGAAAATTATTGTTCAAGTGTTTTTCTTTTATATGCATCAAGGTTTAATCAAATAATACGTTTATTACATTTTAAAAAATTATAGAAAGAATGTTTTTTGCACCTCCAAATCCATTAAAGAATCCAATTAAGATATTTAGCTATTAAATCATAAGTACGAGTATATATCAAAAAAAGCATAATGGAACGAATATCAATTTTTTTCGTTCGAGGGTGGTGTAGATATTAGCGCTAGACAATGAACTACCGCTCGCTAGTACGCAAATGACAATCGGTTACTACGTAAACAAAATAATACGTCACAGAGATAAATATTAAAAGTTCAATCAGCAGAGATGGCCCTTCAACAAGAAATTGAGCATCTCCAAGTGACGATGGAGCAGGTGGGAGAAACGTACGTATGAAATCAATTTTGTCGATCAATTTCATATTATATTAATATTGATTTATTTAGTTATGTAACAATCTTTGCTAAAAACATATTTGTGCTTTTACATTTTAGATCGCAGCCCATGCACATGGGGGATAAAAGCGACCCGCGTCAAATTGAGAATTTACCATCCACCTCACAGGCAGAATCAAAAAGTAGGTACAGTTTTTTATTGTCTTGGATATTAATTACGATTGTACTAAATGTAACGATTATTTTATTTTTTGTTTCAGAAGACAAACCAAATTGGCGGTGGAACCGCCGTCGCAAACAAGCCGCTGGGTTTAAGAAAAATAAAAAAAATAATGCAAAATATAAGTGGCGAGGTACGGGAACCGCAGACTACGGAGCACGGCGTAACGATAATCCTGTCATCGCAACCATAATAAATGTTATGATGAATCGGATTTTAGAATAAAGAAAAAGAAATTAATGAATTTAGGCGGGGAGTGGGTGACTTCAACGCTTGTCGGCACGTTGGGCAAAATTCAGAGTAGCCAATTCCCGAGAAAAAAAAATGACTGCGGAAAAATACAAGCAGTTTAATTAACTGCTCTGAATTTTGCAAACCCAAATGTAACGCCCTAATCTATGCTATATCTACGGCTAGGGTAGGAGTGGGTGGCTTCAACGCTTCTCGGCGCTCTCTGATTGGTCCGATTTAAAAAATTTATATCTGGTAAATTATTAACAGTATCCCTAATGTTTATTTGCAACTTTTGTTCGTAATAAGCTCATCTACCTTGAAATGTCGCCTGGCCCCCCTTACGCAGTTCACCCTATATATGACTACGGTAGATTGCGGCCAACTTAACGGGGGCACGAAATAGTTGGCGCTTTGGCCACCCAGATGTCGCAGAGCAAGTTCTCCAGGTTTCAACTTTTGTCGAGCGTTGCGATCTCCCTACTCATCTCTGATGTTATAAAGAATCAAAATGCACTGTTGACCGAAACTGTGGAAAAACTTCAAGTAACATCGGATGCATTGACGGATTTATCGGGAAGGAAATATGATTTCCTTCTGAAAGACATTACATCGCCAGTTCTACGTCAGATCGTTTTGTCTCATTTACGCAACAATAATAAAGTAGCTTGTGGCCAAAGGTGGACGCTGGATGATAAATTGAGGGCTGCATCGATATATAAGCGCTCGCCCAAAGCATATTCGTATCTTCAAGAACTAATAATGTTGCCGTCACTGAGGACAATTTTGAGAATTTTACACCAAATTCCTATGGGTGCAGAAATCAATCGCCCTGTAATAGACCACCTCCGGACATCAATTACGAAAATGGAGAGCAAAGACAAACAAACGATTCTGATGTTCGATGAAATGGCGCTGAAGAAACGGCTCAATTTCAACGAAAGAGATGTTGATGTCGACAGCTTCGAGGATTTCGGCGAACATCGGTGGTCGGAGCAAATCGCCGATCACGCCCTCGTGTTTATGGCACAGAGCCTGAATAAAAGCTAGAAACAGCCCGTAGCTTTCTATTTTTGTAAAGGCTCTATTAACACGCAAATGCTTCGACGTCTGATTGTCGACGTAACAGAAGCGTCGGAGTCTACCGGTTTGTACGTCGTAGCAACAGTGTGCGACCAGGGTCCAACGAACCGTGGAGCCTTGAATTCATTAATTCATGACACCCAACTTAGCGAGCTGGCCGCGTGCGTCACTGTGAATAAACATAAAGTATTCGTACTTTATAATCCACCGCATCTTTTCAAGTCGCTTCGAAATAATTTCATGGGGAATTTTCAGAGTTGGAAAATAGCGCACAATGCTATCAGTGAGTACGCTTATCCGGGAAACGTTTAGAGTGGGCGAAAAATGTTGCGAAATGGCAACATGTTATTAAGATGTACGAAATGGACATGAGTTCGTTTAAATTTAACAAATTAAACGAACATCGTGTATTTCCTACATCAAAGGAAAAGATGCGAGTGAAGTATGCGGCGCAGCTCTTGAGTAACACGTCGGCGGCTATCTTAAGATGCATATGACAACGTCTTCGCAAGACATGATTTTATCAGGTGGAATGGAGACGGCGACCGTTATCAACGATTTCGACCAGATGTTCGACGCAATGAATGGGCCGGCAGATCCGAAGGATGTGAAAAAAGGACAGCGATCGAATATAACACTAACGTCTTACCATGTGGAGAAATGGGCGCACTTCCGGAAAGCCGTCGACGTGATGAAGTTCGTTCGTCACACAGGCGTGAAGTATCGGCCGCCATGTCAGAACGGCCTCACTCAAACATTTTGTGCCATGGAGGGATTGTGGCAATATCGGCAACAAGTCGGGTTTACAAGTTTGAAACTCCGCCATCTCAACCAAGATCCGCTGGAAAATTTCTTTGGAATGATTCGGCAGCACGGGGCTTCAAACATAAACCCGCCTCGTACAGACTTTGCGGCAGTTGTTAAAACCTTGATTATAACAAATTTTCAGGACGTAACAGGAAGAAGAGCAATTGCGAAGACGACAATGGGTCGATACTGTCGGATCTTCGAGAGTTTCTGTCATCGCCCGACAATGAGTCCATAAACATCGATGAACCGTAGGAACCACAGTCTGACATGGTGGACGAGAGTTCTCACAACGTCATCCATATCCCTGACATGGATGAAATGAACGCAGCGGAGATACTGAGTTCATCAGAAATGTAGTCGACGCCGTTGGTGGAATTCGTGGCACAATATGTTGTCAAGCAATTGACATCATATTTGTGTTGCGATGACTGTCGGCTTGCGTTTGTAACCGACCATCCAATAAATCCATCTAGTCCATTGAAATATAATGAAATTTGCAAAGAAACGACGCCTAATCGTTCATTTTTATGTCTGTTTTCGAGTACTCCGATACTTACCTTTGCAGCACTGTAAAATATTTATAAATAAGTAAAAGTTGACACATTTATATTGAAATTTATTCGTTAGAAGGTGTTCTATCGAAATGCATTGAACATATTTTTCTGTAAAACGAAAAGAAAAAAAGTTAGAGCGACTTAAAGGAAATTACTCCTTCACTTTTTGTCGTTGTTTGTTAATAACTTTGTTATTTTCGATTTTACGACAAAAAGTCAAGAAAGCAAATCCGTAGATAATTTCATTTCCTTCTTGCGTGGTGGATAGTTTCATAGTTATAATGCAAAAACTGGTTTATCCCTTTTTCAAGATGGCGGATTTTCCTCAAGGGTTACAACCCCACAAACTTGGACTTAAGCTTTTCATACCCCCCCCCCCCCCCCCCCCCTATGCGACAGAAAAAAAATTGCGGCCTTTGATAAATGACGGGTCAATGTAACATTTCAATGGACTATACGGCCGTCCTGGAAATTCAAAGGATTTAATCTTCATTTGGGCACGGCATTTGGGTCCGACATCGAAGAAAGGTAAGTAAACAAATAATTATATACTCTCCAACTTAAAAAAACTAATAGATAATGATTTTTATTATAATTATTTTCTTTCTTCTTTTTCAGGAAATTGGTAGCGTACCAGTTTTCACGGCTAACGAGGTTAAACCGGGAGATTCGACGGATCGAATTCGGCAGAAATTCAGTCTCAGAATTTATAATCAACTTTATATTAAAAATTTATAAGTTTTAATACTAGGTATATATTTTAATAAATGTTATTTTCTTAATAACATATACTGTTTAATTATTCAAATATTTATAATATAACCCAATGCACCGTAAACCGTCTCCCGCCCACTTTCAAATATTGCAGAGCGCCAACAGTGCAGAGCAAAGTTCGGTTCAGAGTTTCGATCTACAAGGTTGGCATAGAAAATCTAACATTCGTGCTCTCGACCAATCAGCGTCAAGACAAATAACGTGGGTCGGTTTAAAATTGAGTATCGCCCCCCTGATATATACGTTCTGGCGAGCACGCTAGAGTGTATATATGCGGCAGACGCCACGTAGCGCGCATATCGCGAGGCAGTGTAACACACAGAAAAATTTCGTCGGCTCCGCCTTTGCCGCGGTAATGCAGAGCTCGCAGCATTTGGCTACGAATCGCTGCGCACTACCGCTAGATGTCACGGCTCGCGTCTGCTACGAAGCACATCGTAGGTACATCGAGGCGAAGGGAAGACCGAGGTCTCGTAGTAACGCCAGCCATGACCCACACTGCTCGAAAATCTTATGCTAATGCTCGGCCGTGTACATGTAACGTACACTCGTGTACGTACGCTGTGAGACATAATTTCTCGCTATAATGTACAGCCGAGCATGCCAAACATTCAAGTTTGTTTTTGCTGCAATAAAAACAACAAACAACAGAATTATAATAATTCTGAATATTTAATTAATAATATCTCCGCCCATTTTAGTAGATGGAGGTGAACAACGGTAAAGGCTGTTGACATCTCGCTTTTTAGTAGAGCGGGTTTATTAATTAACACATTAGTTAATTAACATTTAAACAATTCATATTGTTCCCGTACATTTGCACGAACGGAGATAATAAACGACAAACGATGTTGGCATCTCGCTCTTTGGCAGAACGAGTTTATTAATTAACACATTTGTTAATTGACATTTAAACAATTAAAATTATCCCCATTCATTTCCGCGAACGGAAATAATAAACGACTAACGTTGTTGGCATCTCGCTCTTTAACAGGGCGATTATTAACAAATTTGTTAATAAACATTTTTTTTTAATTGTAAACCTACCGAATAAAATAAATTCGTTTCCGTGTAAGTTTCTTCATTTTGTTTCGGCTATTTGCCATACAAATCCTCTCTCGTCACTATCATACACAGACCCATCACATCACTTTCACTCTCACTGGTATTTCCTGGTTCACTAGACACAAACGCGATTCAATAAATAAAAGAAAAAATGTTACAACTCGCGGCGAATTAAAATAATACACGTCGCAGACTAGCGTATTATACATTCGCGTGCCCGGCGAGCTGAGCGGCTAACCTTTACGTCACGCGGCTCTCGGGCGCTGCGACGATCTATATATATATACTAGCTTTTGCCCGCGACTTCGTCCGCGTGGAATAGTGACTTCCGGCAGATTTTTGGTTCTTCCCACATAGTTCCCGTTCTTGCGGAATTTTCGGAATGGTCTAGTTCGCGCAGAATTGTCAGGATAAAACCTATGTTTTTTTTTTTTCGAGTTCCAAACTATATCTGTACATTTTTTTAAGTTAATTTAATTATTTTAAAGAACTTCTGCATATACTACATTTTTTGTTTTATTATCTTCTGGCAGAAGAACATATTGATTTTCGCCACAACCCGATCTTGATAACGCGACATATAACTGGCCGTGCGAAAAACAGTCTTGGCGTAAATCGATCCCCACGTGTTTGAATGTTTGCCCCTGTGATTTATTTATTGTGACTGCGAAAGATAATTTAAGCGGAAATTGTATTCTTTTAAAATTGAAAGGTAAGTCGTTGGGTATCATTGGGATGCGGGGTATGAGGACTGTTTGACCAACTGCTGGACCAGTCAAAACTATTGCAACGATGACGTTATTGCGCAGAAATTTTACTTGAAGTCGGGTCCCGTTGCATAAATTTGGTGGTTTGAGATTTCTTAGTAAAATTATTGGGGCACCTATTTTTAACTTAAGAGAATGTGGGGGAAGGCCGCTTGGGTTCAAGGAATTGAGGAACTCCTGTGGGTAATGAACTACATCTTCTTGATCCATCACGGTATCAATGGATGTGTAGGTTACAATATCTCCTGGGAGTTTACTCAAAATTATATCATTTATTTCGTCAACGCTATTATTTCTTGCCGCCAATATTGCTCTTTGACACATCCATTGATGGTCCCTGTTTTCTATTTGGCTGATGTCAGGGTATACCTTGGTTACTAATTCCTCGATGTTACCAACTTTTACTCCTAAATCGCAATCAATTTCAATTTTATTATTAGAATGAGGTATTTTCCCGTCTCCTACAGAAAGTAATTTTGAAGGGAAAGTTATACTACCTCCCCCCAAATGTGCTCTCATATTTGTCGATAATTTTAAAATATTTACAAATTTCCATAATGGAGAACTTTTAAGGCAAGCCTTCACAATGTCTGCTCTAGTTCCCCTTACTATTACCGGTAAAGTTTGGCGAAAGTCCCCAGCAAACATAACAGTAATGCCACCCATGATTTTATCACAGCTTCTAAGATCTCTAAGAGTTCTGTCTAGAGCTTCTACGTGAGCTCTATGTATCATGGTACATTCGTCCCAGATTATTAGACTGACGTCTTGTAAAATTTTCCCCAAAGGGCCATTTTTGCGTATAGAGCACACGCTATCTTTCTCTAAAGTCACAGTTAGGGGCAGTTTAAAAGTGGAATGAGCTGTGCGTCCACCTGCTAATAAGGTTGCAGCAATACCTGATGACGCCACTGCCAAGGCTAGCTTTCCTAGAGACCTTACTTTTGCTAATATAAGATTAGTGATGAACGTCTTGCCGGTCCCACCGGGAGCATCCAAAAAGAAAATTCTTCCTTCATTAAAACGAACACTTTTCATGACACAATTATACGTTGTCACCTGGTCATTAACTAATCTTGGTTCATTTTGTGTGATATACTCATTTAATTCATTTATGTTATATGGTTTTCGCAACGCTACTTCTAACGGGTCCAGAAGCGAATTATTTCTTTTTGCTGCAGGAAGCCCAAAGTCGGTTAGGGATTTATCTGAAATCTCATGAATTTTATCTTCAATTATGATTAGTCCATCATTGTATATATCATCATTATATGCTAATGTCATATCCTGATTCTCATTACGCATTCTGTTTAATATATCTTCACATAAAGCATCACGAAATTTATTCCATAACTCTAAGGGGTCAGATGGTTGGCAAAATATAAGGATATTGGCAAAATATAAGGATAGTGGTAAATAATTCTCTTAATTTTGTAGCTGGCTCGGATATGATAGCATCGGACATGGTATTTTGCCAATGTTCATCTCCCTCCAGTAAACCTAATTCCTTGCAAGCGCCTTGGTACGTTTGTAAAATAACACCATTCACGGTTCTTAGATGTTGAAATGACATTGGACCGCGAACATATTGCAATAACATTCTTAAATAAAAACATTCAGTTTGAGTTGGATGAATGTTATAAACACGGCCTAAAGTTGTGTCTTTTTTTACACCGGGATATCCCTCAACATCTTGCCCGCGTCTTCTTCTAGAAAATGAATTTCTTTGCCAAACGTAATACTGGGGAACTTCGTGATATAAAAGGGTTTTTGCAAAATCGTCGCTTTTGCAGAGATCAAAGAACGCTGTAAGTGTCGTTGATGAAGGATTGTTCACACGATCTTGGAGATTTTCATCATTATTATAAAAATATACTCTTTGTCCATTTTCCAAATGAACGGCTAAATGAACTACTGCCGGAAAACGTTCATGAATAGAAAATTGGAAAATTCTCCAAAACGCCTCCGAGGAACTTATATAGCGACCATTTAGATATTTTTTTACTTCATCGTTATTACTTTGTAACGAAAATGTGGCTTGATCAGAACCTTTATGAATATACTTACAGATGTATTTAATAGCTTTGACCGATTGACAAAACTCTACGTTAATGTGTGCATTGAAAATTCGTGATAGCAGTGGATTATAGGGAACCACCCAACGATTATCCACGCTCATTTCTGTACCTTTTACACGAATTATAGCTGTGTTTCCACCATTATCTGGAGACCTGCGTCTGTAGGTTGGATAACCGTCATCCCCCGTTTGTGTTTCCGAAATAAAATGCCTAGGGAACTTTTTAGAACAAACGTTTTCTTTCATACATGGTGATGCAGAATTATGAAATCCGCAAGGACCATGTATCATATTTTTTATGACAATATTATGAAGAATCGGATCTTGTTGTATGTCAGGTATTTCTGCCGATATTATTGCATCTATAGAATCTGGTTGAACTTTGTTAGCCAGCCACAATAAAATGTGGGCGTGAGGTAAACCTCTTTTTTGCCATTCTACACTGTAAACAAAGGCTTTCGATGGGCCAAAAATATTTTTCTTCGTTAATAGGTCTATCATTTTCTTGAGTTTTAAATGAAATACCCTAGAAATTAAATCATGTCTATCATAAGAATGTTGATTGGGCAATAACTCACTTTTTATTTCTGGCCATTCGGGGTTACATGTAAATGTAATGAAGAGGTCAGGTCTTCCAAATTTCCTGACATATGTCATGGCATCTTGACTTTTTTCATTCATGAATCTGGGGGATCCTGTAAATGACGACGGCAATATAACGTGCTGACCAATATTAGAAGCGTTTATATGTCCATCATTTACGACGGCATCTCTTAAATGAATGTACTCTTCTGCTCTCAATTTTTGTTGATTTCTTTTGATGAAATCAAGCCTCTCAGAAATCATTTTGGCCGCCATATCAACACAATATTGGTTAAATAATCCTTTGAAATAATGTATGCTGTTAAAGTCATGTATTCTCACCATGAGTCTAAATGCATAGAATTGCATACATGATACAGTTTTAGATCTAGCAGCAGTATTTTGCTGTGGAATATTTATACAGTATCCGTCATTACCAAAGGGAAACAGTAAAGGATACTGAAGTGGATCATAAGATCTATGAATTTCAGAAACTCGTTGAAGTCCACCATCTCTCGCAGTCAAAACAATATCTCGGGGACCTTTGTCTTCATCTATCAAAAGAACAGCTACTTCATCTACTATTGGCACATTATACCGACCTCGATGCTCGTTAGGAGGTTTCACATCAGCATGAATAATAAGTTTTAAGTCATTCGGTGGTCTATTTTCTAAATTGTATTTAAAACTTTGAATGTACGTATTATGATCGTGAAGATATGTTTGGAGAACGTCGATAAGATCGATTTGCAAGCTTGGATTTAAATTTGAGCGCAAGGATACCTGATCTGCATGGGAAACAAAATATATTTGCAGAAATTCGGGTTGTGCTCCTTCAGCTGGAAGTAAGTTACCGATCAAGTGATAAACTTGCCCTTGGACTTTAAAAGTGGGCATAAAGTTTCCCTCACGAATTTCCTTGGCACCAAATGAAGTCATTTGAAATAGTGTATTATATTGTCTTGAGTGATTTAAGAAATGCTTTGATGATGGATGTGAGCCTGATAGCAGTTCTTTTAAAACTGCAGTTGGTTCCGGAATTATAGGTATATTTACTTTGCCACCACTACAACATAGTCCAGGAGCTTCAGTCGCCCATTTTTTTGCTTGGCATAAGTTGCATATTTTATCCATTCTGCCAATATCAATATCATTTAGCTCAGTATAGTCAAGGGTACAATCATAAGCAAATGCAGCATTTAATAAATTAAGTTTCCTGCGAGTTCTATTTCTTGCTGATCGTGTATTTTGCTGTGCTAATCGTTGGGATCGTTCAGTGCTTGATTCCCGATCGCGATTAGCTAAAGTTCGGGAATTCTGTGAGGCTAAACGTTGAGAACGTTCAGGGCTTGATTCCCGTAGTCGGTTCACCAAAGTTCGAGAACTTTGTGAGGCTAAACGTTGAGAACGTTCAGCGCTTGATTCTCGTAGTCGGTTCACCAAAGTTCGAGAACTCTGTGAGGCTAAACGTTGAGAACGTTCAGCGCTTGATTCTCGTAGTCGGTTCACCAAAGTTCGAGAACTCTGTGAGGCTAAACGTTGAGAACGTTCAGCGCTTGATTCTCGTAGTCGGTTCACCAAAGTTCGAGAACTCTGTGAGGCTAAACGTTGAGAACGTTCAGCGCTTGATTCTCGTAGTCGGTTCACCAAAGTTCGAGAATTCTGTGAGGCTAAACGTTGAGAACGTTCAGCGCTTGATTCCCGTTCTCGGTTTATCAAAGTTCGGGAATTTTGTAAGGATAAACGTTGAGAACGTTCAGCGCTTGATTCTCGTTGTCGGTTTGCCGAAGTCCGGAAATTTTGTGAGGCTAGACGCTGCGAACGTTCAACGATCGATTCATTAGCACGGTTTTGTTCACTGATTGCTCGTTGAGTAGCTAACCTATGCATATTTTCATCCTCTGTTTCATTGCTGCGCAAAACTCGCAGCCGCTTTGCAGTAGCAGTCTGCCGAGAAAGCTGAGTTCTTTTTCTAGGCATTATAGTGACGAAGAAAGAACGTAGGAAATGAAAACTTAACCAAACCGTAACTCGTAATCAAGAAAAAAACAAATATATACCAAAACAATTACAGTAAAACGAAAATAAGGTAAATTAACCGTATGCTTAAACTAAAACCTAACCTAATAAGAATAATTATGTAGATGATACCTATTTAAAGGTATTATTTTCAAAACAAACAAAAACTGTTAATTATTCTTAAATTATTAGAAACAAAATACTATTCTTAAAACAAACAATACTATAAAGAAAACTATGACGCCTACTTACAATTAATTATGTACATCAAAACTAAAAAAAAAGTGTTAATAATTGTGAAATTATTAGAACCAAAATATTATCCTTAAAACAAAATGAAATACTATTTTAAAAGTATTATTACACGACGATATTATATCACAAAAAAAACAACGCTGCATACAACCGTTCAGAAGGGAGCCGACCGCGCGTCTGGGCCGCGCGGCATGGTACCTCATAGAGCTACACCCCCCCTCCGCGTCGCCCGTAAGCAACGCCTTTCCTCGCCCGCAGGCCAGGCGCAGCGTCATGTTTTTTGCACATCTTGCGGCGCGTGTGGATTTTATATCAGAGTTATTTTAAAATTGTAATATCTTCTAAGATGTTCATTGAAATTAAGTGATGTCAAAGAAAATTTTGTTCACAATTAAATACTCTTAATCAACAACACATTTATTTGGATAAAGATTATATTATTATGTTGATACAACTCTAACAAATAATCGGTAAAAATTGGCTAAATTTGATTCGCATAAAAACGGTTCTAGTAAGTTAATCTTAAAAGATAGACATATACTGTCGCGGACATTTTTTTAGATCATTTTAAGAGGAATAATTCTTTCATACATATTTTTTTGGTATCTTGAACCGTTTTCGCAGCGCACTCAACGGAAGCCCTCAAAAATGAATAATTATCCCCGTTTTTTCCACATTTTCCGTTGTTTCTTCGCTTCTATTAGTCGCAGCGTGATGTTATATAGCCTAAAGCCTTCCTCGATAAATGGTCTATCCAACACAAAAAGAATTTTTCAATTCGAACCAGTAGTTCCAGAGATTAGCGCGTTCAAACAAACAAACAAACAAACAAACAAACAAACAAACAAACTCTTCAGCTTTATAATATTAGTATAGATATATATATATGTATATCGGGCGACAGTAAAAAGTGTCAACTGTTTACATTTTTCACACCCCTTGTTCTCGACGTGTCCCATCATGCCGTGGATACGTCCCATCGGATAGTAGGAAATCGTCAGAGAAGAGCCAACAAATGTATAATAAAATAAATATATAATTATAATATTACGGGAATAAAAAAATGATGTAAAATAATTAAATGAAACTATTCTATTACATCAGTGAAAAAATATTAACGAACATGAAAATGTAAAATCCTAATATTATGCCAGCGAAGAAACCTTTTCAAACAAAAGTCAATAAAATAATAATATTACCCGTGCGAAATATTTCGTAGAAAATAATCACATCAGGTTATATTATTTTCCAGTCACCGGCAATAAAGCGCGAGCTCGACACTTATGTGTATAGCACGAGACACGCAATATGTCTCACGAACATCATTCTGAATCCCCGTTCTAGTAAAGTACTAAAAAAATACTGGAATTGTAACTTATGAGGAGTTTGCTGTTTGGGTACCGAAAATTTATTAAGGTAGTTCTATCGTTACAATATTTCCGTTAGATTTCACTGAAAATGTGCAGAAACGTTCTTTGATGCCAAAGGTACAAGTGTGTAAAATTTCAAGGGCCTTTATAGACTCAGACATTCTTCGTAAAAGTACGTTAGTAGTCCAATTAGTTCCCGAAGCACGAAATTATTCCGTAATAGCAAAAGCCTTTCCTTTGTGCCGATATTAAGGAAAATCAAAGAGTGATTTCCACCAGTTATTCGCAAATTATTGCAATAAATAGTACGCCATTCATTGTTGTATTCATTAGTATCGTTATGAACGTCTACCAGTCGAAGAATACAACATTTTGTCCCTTTGAACCTTTTTTTTATCTCGGCCAATTCACGAAAGAGCAATTTTTTTTAAAGTGTGCCCTTAAGAAAGGGTAAATTACCCCTTAAGAATGATGTTCCTCCAAAAGGAAAAAAATTGTATCGACTAATGCCACTGATTATATTTCCATTGCAACCCATTTTTATTCCTACAAGCTTTCGTTCGTGCCGCACGGTAAGCACTTTGCATGTTCCAGAGAGGGATGGCTGGCGAATGAAGATACGTGAATTTAACCAGGAATGTGTAAAAAACTAGCTGATCATACGATGTACTCGGCCAAAATATGGAAGGGCGGTTTCACCCCCTTAATTACGAGACATCGGAAAAACAAATATTATGTATGCGCTATTTTTCCATTATCTACGCGCATCCGAATTCTTAACCCAATCGGTTAAAAACTCTCAGAGATACGTATGAAAAAATTGCATTTTTACAATAAACAATATGAAGTTTGTTGCTATCCGCATCGTTCTCATTTACAGTGGATAGTACGTGAAAAAATAAATGTTGTTGAAAGGCCATAGGCCGATAAGTATAGTGAATCGGCCCCAGAAAGATATCTGGCTTATAATTTCAGGGTATGTTGGTACTTATAAGATACTGCGATACTGCAAGTTTCAGCTCTTCATCTCATACCGTTTTCGAGAAAATCGAAAAAAGCTGAAATTCAGAAAAAAATTATTTTCTCAGAAACCCGTGAACCGATTGATCTGAATTTTTAATATGTTCTGGGGGATGATGGTAGCGTCTAGGAAAAAAATTATGAGCTATATTGGTTCATAAGAACCTCGAAGAAAATGACGTTTTTCTTTTAATTTTAATTTTTAACTATGATAGAGTTTTGGCACAATTATGAAACTATTTTCTTTGAATTCCTCATCCAATTTCCTGTGGAATTATGACTTTTACGAATATTAATAAATGGTACGCCATATTGAAAAAAAATAGAAAACCATTTTTTTATTCAAAAATCAAGTTATTTCAATGTTTTTATTCAATGAACAGCAGGAATGGTGCACACTCGAATATTATTCTCGATTATGTATTCGATAACTACGTTTTAATAAATATTATTGTTCCCGCATAATAATTAGTTCATTCGTAACTGTAAGATGGCACTGTTATTACAACTCGGTAACCTTATTTTCTACTTTTAATTAAAAATGACATATTTACAAACCAACCTTCAAATTCACTGTTTACATTAAAAAAGGGCTTGGTTTGTTTTTCTATTATCGTTTGTTCCAAAATATAAAAAGGACGTATTACTCTGATTTTATATAAATACAAATATGTCTACGTCTAAAAATAACAATCCAAAATGTTGTGTTTGTTCAAAATTCATAAAAAAAGTACCTGGTGCTCCAAAACATATAGAAAGTGATGGAGATGCTGCAGAGCTTTCAACTATTTTCGACTGTCCAATTATAGTTGGTGATATTGTGTGCTCATGTTGCCGTGTAAAAAAATATAAAAAAACGAAACTTCATCATCAAGATGAAGAAACGGAAACATTTGGAGAAAATGCATTGACTTCAGATATAAGTGATTTGAGTGGCATGTTAGAAAGAACTGAATCAAACTTATCATCGATGACTTTGTCGCAATCAAGCTCTGATGATCCATCATATCATTTGAATTTTGTATCTCATGATACAGAGGAGTGTATTGAAATTCAAATTGAAAGAACTGTTGCTACTCACAGATACTGTTGTGTGTGTAATGTTTCAAATACCTATCTTGTACTTGTTCCTCAAGATGCACGTACACAATGCTTCATCAAGCGACGAATTTTTATTCCGAATGGAAATCGATGCTGCAGAGACCATCTGATAAAAAAACGTTTTTATGAAGAGAATTTAGATAGGTTAAAGGTTTTTTCCAATTGGAGTATTTTAAGATCGTCAGAACTGACCCAACTTATGGAAAACTTGGTTGTTGACTGTGACTCTACTTTGCTCGATAAAATGGATGATTTTCGAATTTCTGATGAACAATTTTATATATTTACTGGATTAAGAAGAGAAAATGTAATAGAAGTACGTGATTTATTAATAACAATGAGAAATACAGATTCTCGCACGGTTACTCAAGCACTTATTGTATTTCTATTCAAACTTCGTACTAGCAACTCAAACAAATTGATATCAGCGACTTTACAATTACCAAATGAGCAGTTGGTTTCAAAGTATTGCGAACAATTAATACAATCATTCGAAAAAGATGTATTACCTCGTTACTTTGGTTCTCAAGCCATGTCCAGAACTGATTTTGTTCAAAATAATTCATCACCGCTATTAAAGTGTTTGTACGCTGATTTGAGTGATAAGCTTTTTCTGATTTGCGACGGAACATATGCTCGTCATCAAAAGAGCTCTAATAATGCATATCAAAGAAAGTCTTTCTCTGGGCAAAAGAAAGTGCCGCTATGTAAACCATTTACTATTTGTACAACAAATGGTTATATAATTGATATGCTAGGGCCATATTACGCCAACCTAAATGACGCTGTTATAATGAAAGAGATTATCGATTCTCCTGATGGTATTTGCAACTTATTGGAGCCGGGTGATGTTTTTGTTGTTGATCGAGGATTTCGTGACGTGCAGGCGCACTTAGAAGATAAAGGTTATCAAGTATTGATGCCCGCATTGAAAGGTAAAAGAAATCATTTAACGACGACTGAATCTAATGCTTCAAGGTACGTTACAAAAATTCGATGGGTAGTAAAAGCAGTACATGGTATGCTGAAACAAAAATATCATTTACTTGACCAGAAATTCGATAATAAAATGCTACCTAGGGGAGGTAGTTTTTATAGAATCGCATCATTTCTTCACAATCAATACAATAAACGCCCGTCTTCAGATGCAGAGTATTTTGATGAAATTGTTGAAATGATGGAATCTCGAAATAATACGGACAATACATTAGCTGAAGCAGTAGATAAAAATGGTTGGCGGCGGAGGAAACTTCCATTTGAAACAATTTAATCTTGTGATTTAATGGACTTTCTGGAAATGACTGAAAAGGACTTGAAGCTTCTATTTACGGGATCATATCAATATAAACAAGCAATATCATATTTAGCAGAAATGATGGATGAAGCAGATAATATAACTATTCAGTTTGTCAAAGATCAAACCAATGTGTTGAAGGCTCAAGTGCAATCTCGTCATATCGGAAGAAAAGTTTACAGATGTTTTATTGAATATAAACCAGACACAATTGGATGGAGTGGAATATCAAGGTATCGTTGTGAATGTGCTAATGGACCCAGAACAATTGGTTGTTGTTCACATGTCGCTGCAATAATTTTCTACTTAGCACACGCTCGATATTTGGCTAAAATCCCCAGACCAGCTGAAATACTAAATTCCTTATTCAATAAAGGTAATATTACCACGGTCATTGATGAAGATAGCGAGGAGGATTAGTCATGAGGATCACAGAAAATCTTTCTTACTATGTAAAAAATAATATATTCAAATATAGCGATAACTAGTGTTTAATGAATAAAAACATTGAAATAACTTGATTTTTTAATAAAAAAATGGTTTTCTATTTTTTTTCAATATGGCGTACTATTTATTAATATTCGTAAAAGTCATAATTCCACAGGAAATTGAATGAGGAATTCAAAGAAAATAGTTTCATAATTGTGCCAAAACTCTATCATAGTTAAAAATTAAAATTAAAAGAAAAACGTCATTTTTTTCGAGGTTCTTATGAACCAATATAGCTCATAATTTTTTTCCTAGACGCTACCATCATCCCCCAGAACATATTAAAAATTCAGATCAATCGGTTCACGGGTTTCTGAGAAAATCATTTTTTTCTGAATTTCAGCTTTTTTCGATTTTCTCGAAAACGGTATGAGATGAAGAGCTGAAACTTGCAGTATCGAAGTATCTTATAAGTACCAACATACCCTGAAATTATAAGCCAGGTATCTTTCTGGGGCCGATTCACTATACTTATCGGCCTATGGCCTTTGTAACTTTTTTATATCTCGTACCGTTCAAAAGTTATCGACGAAAAACGAAAAAACCCCTATTTTCAAGGGTGATTTTCTCCCCTTCAGAGATGATTTGGTATATAAAAAAAAATGCGAGGTAGTGTTAGTCCGTGGAAAATTCAGAAGCCTTGGCTTTTGTCCCGGTAATGCAGACCTCGTAGCATTTTTGTAAGAGCCATGGCTGATTACCGCCAAGTGGCATGGCGCGCGTATGCTATGAAGCTCCAGTATGGATCTACAGTATACGAAGGTCGCGAACCAAGCTTTTTAGTTAACAAGTTAGTTTCGAAAGTATTCGTGACTTTGATCGAACATAGTTCATTTTTTTGTTTTTTTTTTCTTGTATTGATATTTAACTTGTGTGAGTTGACCAAATCAAGTTTGAGAGGGGAAATAGGGGTACTTTTGTCAGGCGGAGGTTTTATAACCTCAAAAGTGGCGTCCGGCCTAAGTTCCGGCAATCACAGAAGTATTCGAAAATTAAAGTTTATAACAGACAAAGATGTAGTCTGAATGCAGCCTTTGGAGAAGCTAGTAGGAGATAATAAAGAGAAGCGGAAGTGTTAACTAGAGGTAGACGTAGCAAGAGAATCGTCGCAGCTGCAGAATCAGATGTACGAAAATTCGATCGAAGATACCGGGATGGTTAAGACGAAGAAAAAGCGTAAGGAAGATGCGGTACATCCCGAAAGCGGTCAAGGAATGAGGGTCCAACAGCCTCAAGACCCTGGATAATCTGAAAAGGTTGGGAAGTGGAATTTATGGTACGAAAACAGCGACAAAGCTCTTTGGATTGACCATGTACGCACTAGAAAACCTTCAAAGAATGATGGTGAGAAAAGAAAAAACAATGCAATCTCAACAATTGAGATTTCAAGAGTCATGACCAAAGCGCAAGTAAAATTCGGTCAAATCATTAAACTTTCGAGGACGATGTACGAGCTGGAGTTTAAATCTAAGAGTGACGTTAATTTTTTAATGTCAATTTGTTGTAAAATTGTAAAATTTGTAAATGTTTGTAAAACATTTACAAATCTATTTCTGACAGAAAGAAGCGTAGCAGGATCGGTTCCGTACTTTGGAATCTTTCGACGTACGATGATTCGAGGAATCTCTGTAGACGTGTCTATGGAGGAACTCGTCGAAACATTAAACGAACTGAACCCAGGTACTCAAGCGGCGGAAACCTTTCGAGTGAAGAAACGAATGACGATGAACGGACAAGTGAGTCGCAGCGATTCCGACTCATTGTCGGTATGCGTTGAGGTCAGACAATGCAACGTTCCGAAGAAGTTAAAATGTTGGATAGTGATACTGGAGGTCCACCCCTATGTGTTTCCGGTAAGACAGTGCTACCGTTGCGGGGAATTTGGTCACATTAGCAAGTTTTGTTCCGGAGTCGAGTGGTGCCTTTCGTGTGCTAGCTCTTACTTGCAATAGCAATGGTCCCAGATATTACCAGTCTCATGAAGAGGCAATTTTGAACGGTCCAACTATACATGGAGGCCCGTCTTCGCCGGAAACTCAAGAGGTTAATCACCAGCACCAGCAACGGAGTAAAGATCGAACAATAATTCGCGACATTAAAAAGTCATTGCTGGATCACGGTAAAGATTTGGGCATGTATTCCCAAAATGGAAGACCATAATAAGGGTATAAAGATCGTTCAGTGAAATTGCCAAAGTATTAGACTTAAAATACCTCAAATCGAATTTAGAAGTAAGAATGTCGATATATTTGCACTTTCAGAAACGTGGTTAAAACTACAGGAGTTATTATACGTAAAAAGATTTGCAGTTGTGAGAAAAGACCGTGTTAATCGCCTAGGAGGTGGCGTTGCGATTCTTGTTATGGAGGTTCGACATATTGCAGCGTCAAAAATGTATTGAATTTTTTTTCTGGAAGTACATATCTGTTGATATGTGGTTCAAATTTTATGAAATTCTGAGCAGTGGGAGTATGTTAAATAATTTTTTTAAGTTAGCGTTTCAATTCATTAGAAATTCAAACTTTTTCAGAAAATCATCTTTCCTCGTGGTCATCGTGGTCAAAAAATTTAACAAAATTTCAAAATGATGTAAACAAAATTTTGAAATAAATTATCGACAAAATGGCTCGACACATTGTTTACAACACATTAGTATACACGGTTCCTTCGAAAAAGTACATTTAAAATAGGCATTTTTCCGAACCAATATTTTCGATTTTCAACTAGTCTCAAAAGAATATCGTCAAAAGCCCTACATATCAATAAAGTTTTTCGAAATAAAACTAAAAAAAAATCATCGAAAAATGTTGAATAGCTTTGAAGAAATCTCAATTTGTACTAAAGATGATCAGATCGGGGCTTCCGAATATGTCGAACGTCCTTAATAATCGTTTTAAGTACAGAGAAACTTGAAATCTCTACGACTGTCAAGGCCTGTTGGAGATCTGTACGAATGAGGTGATTTGTCGAACTACCAAGTTAGAGATTGTTTCTGTTTATAGAGCTCCGGATAGTCATATCCGGAGAGATATGTGGTTACACTTTTTTTCCCAGTTCGCCGGAAAGAAATTTATCATCCTTGGAGATTTTAATGCGCATCGTGGTTTCTGGGGAGAGTTTGGAGAGCACGTAGAAGTTCGTAATATCGCAGAGGCAATGCAAGATTTAGATATGGGTATGCTTAATAATGGTGCCTCGACCTTCTTATCACAACAATATGGTACGGAGGAGTCTGTTATTGGCGTAATCTTTGTAGATAGGGCATCGAATTTAGAATACAATTGGGGTGTTGGGGAAGAATTATGGGATAGTAATCACGATCCTATTCATATCGAGGGTAATGCTATTAGGTGTACAGGGGACAAGACTTATAAATCCAAAAGACTCTACTCCAAGAAAAGCAACCGGGAACAATTCACAAGATATTATCAAGAAAATCAAAATATAATAAACCGATGTGGATTGAAGAATACGATATTTCGGTTAAATATTTGACCTTTATAGATATTGTAACTGAATGTATTGAGAGAAATTCTCCTAAAGAAAGGAACTGCAATATAGACGAGAGAACGAAGTACACGAAAGCTCCCCCTGGTTCGTGGTGGAATGAGGAATGTGATATATTGATCCGATTAAAAAAAAAGCTGCCTGGAAAAGCTTTAAATGTGATCAATCTTACAAAAATTTCATTGTCTACAAAAAGGGCTGATGCTAGAGTTTAATACGGTTTAAGGATAATTAAGAAAGAAAGCTTTAAAAAATTCTGCGAAACACTAACTAAGAATACAAATTCTTCATATATATGAGGCATTTCGCATGAAGTCATCCAGCCTAAAACATAAAAGTTTTGTAATCGTCTTGAAATTCGTATGGTCGATAGCCCTATTGATAGTGAAGCTTCAGCAAAAATTGTAAGGATTTAGCTCAAATAGTTGTCTAGCAATAGAGGGTCAAATGTGTACCATGTTGGCCGTCGTGGCAACATTCCCAGGTTTTTATCTTCCCGAGAAATATAGCGATTTTAAAAAGTCAGTGTGCGATAAACATTTTCTCAGTCATGAAATATTGTGGCAACGTGAATTGCTCGGACCTGATGGGTCAGTGGATTCTCTTGAACACGGGCAACTAGTGCATCCAAGTACTCATTTTTTTTCATTCATCAAATATCGGGAAGAACGATTCGCTGTCCATTGTAATTCGAACTTCGTTTTTGAATCTATTTTAGACGATGTTTACAAATATAAGATGTTAATCTTTCCTTGTACGATCCACGCTATTGATGTGATTTTTAATATTATCCAATCTTTTGTTATTTCACGAATGCAAATGTATTGATCCAGAATGAATGTACGACAACAACAGAGCAATCAGTTGAGAAAAAAAATTTCTAAGTTTTCTCGAACATAATGGAATAAACACTCTGAAATCTGAAATATTTTTGTATTATTGATGTTATTCTTTACTACCCTTCAAGCAAAATAAAAAAAATGCAATGCAATAATTAGACGCTGTAAACTGCGTTGGCATGTCACAGTCGTCACAGTCAGCGAATTGCATGAATACGAGCCTCGCGCGGTACTACTAGCGCCTCTAGCGGACGGCGACTCTAAGATACCCAACAGGAAAGTCTTAGTGCCAGGGACCTGGTTCGAACGTAGCCGAGAAATATTCCAATTTAAAAAATTCAGGACTGATTTTTAAAGAATTTTCTGCGTACTTTAAGAATATATTTTTTATTTTTATTAAAATTAATAAGTTCATAACAATGTTTTAAGGATAATGTTAAAAATGACTTTTTCTCAAAGATCGACCCCTTCGATTTTTATAAACAGAATTTATAAAATAGTAGGGTTCTTTCTGAACAAAAAAGTATAGAACGATCGAGATGGGCCGAGCCTTAGTTTTCGAGATATGAAACGATTTATCAAACGAGGGGCCGCTCCGCGCAGCGTCGCGCGGGGACCTTCGCGGCTACATTCGAGTCCGCCATTTTTGATCGGCGTTTCTCGCAAGTGGAGTAGCTCGCGCATTACCATAAAGCAGCGGGACTAACAATATTCTGAAATTTCCAATTTTGGGTTTTTGTTAGGTATTGTTGGAGTTGCTGTTTCCGGTGAATTATATTACAGTCTATTAAAAATTCTGCATCAAAATTTTCTTACAATTGTTGATTATTTCGGATATATTCACATTATCTGATTTTCCAATTTTTCGTAAGAAGACCTGATTACAGCTATGGATGCAACTCGAAAAGCCTTCGGTAATAAGTGTATTCAATTCCTTTCAATAAAAATGCTCACGAAAAAAGACGCGATTTAAGATTAATTTCTGAATCTTTACGCAAGTCACTGCCGAGTTCATTTCTAAAAGATGGCAAATTATGCCGATCTTGCAGAAACGACTGCATTAAGCGTTTAAAAGAAAAGTCGTTATTAATGCCAATATGTGCGGAAATGTGCGATGGTGATGATGTTAATGACCCTCCTGTAGAAAAGTCTGCAGGGTATGATGATGATGCTGATGATGATGATTATTGTATTCGGCCTTGCAAAAAATGGCTTTAAAGTGCAATGATGGATACCATCATGCTGGTATTGAAGTTCTGGAGCAAATTAAAGAAAAATATCGCAATTCCACTAGCACTTCAGAGAATTTACTATTACTCACCCTCGCACCAAAATGGTGGGGTCATTTTTAACATTAACCTTAAAAAATTGTTATGAACTTATTAATTTTATTAAAAATAAAAAATATATTCTTAAAGTACGCAGGGAATGCTTTAAAAATCACTCCTAACTTTTTAAAATCGCTATATATTTCGGGAAGATAAAAACCTGAGAATGTTGCCACGACGGCCAACATGGTACAAATTTGAGCCCCTATTGCTAGGCAACTATTTGAGCTAGAGCCTTAAAATTTTTGCTGAAGCTTCACTATCAATAGGGCTATCGACCATACACATTTCAAGGCGATTACGAAACTTTTATGTTTTAGGCTGGATGACTTCATGCGAAATGCCTCATATGGAGAAAAATCAAGTATTTTAAAAACAGGTGCAGGTTACGTAGAGAAAACAAATGAGTATAAAGAGGAAAAAGTTAAGAATGTTGAAAAACCTTCAACTCCCTTTGCCCAGGATGAGTTGAGGCGCAACGGTCGGAATTCCTAGAAGGAGGAAACCCGTTTTTTGATTTATATTTCACGGAAGATGAAATGGTTTTCGCTCTTTCAAATGTAAGATTGGTTTCTAGTCCGGGAATCGATGGCATTGATTATGTGATCGTTACTAAACTACCAGTTGCAGTATAGAACGTTTTATTACAATTATATGACGATATTTTCAATCGAATCAATTGGGTTGTTGAACGTAATTTTTTTTTTTTTTGGAAAGTTTATATCTATGTTTTATTGAGAAGTGATGTTCTTTTTTTTTTAAGTTAATATTTACGAAGATATGCAGTTTAGAAAATTAAATTATAAAGTCATAGCCGACGACGCTCCGATCATGCCCGAAGTTACCCGAACGGTCTGTGACGTCACATGGTTAAACGCGCTATACGATACTATTGCAAGTACCGATTTTAATTGAAAATGGCAATGATTAAGACATATAGAGCGTGTTTCGTACCTTTATGCAAAAATACGACGAAAAATACACCGAACAAAGTTTTTGTATCAGTGCCACGAGATGTAAATCTTCGTAAAAAATGGTTCAACGCGGTGAGACGGGATAACCTCAAAGGCAGTAAATCAAACTTTTTTTGCTGTGAAGATCACTTTGAGGTAAGCAAACATATTTTATGCCCCAAAAAGAAGTGAAATTGTTGAATTACTATTGTTTAGATACGATTCCACCTATTAATCATTTATAATCTACCATTAAGGCTAACAAAAAAATTGGTATTTATAGCTGCGAGAGGATATGGAAAATTACCAATATTATAAAACTATGGGAGGTCCAGCAAAAATTAAAAAGAGTGTGCAACCACACAAATTCGCATGTCAGCCGGATCGTAAACGTAGGACGTGCCCAAGTCCACGTGTCTTATCGGAAAAACGGCAAAGGCGGATGGAAATAAACGAGCTTCTCGAAGAAGCAACCAGATTATGTAATCAAGCTCCTCAAGAAGCATGTGAAACATGTGAAGCCAGTACTTTCGATGCCATAGACCACACTTCATTTTCAACCAAAAGTGTACAGTCTGTCGCAGCGAATGATGATCCTGTTAAATCTTCAGAGAAAGATAATTCGATATTAACAGCAGCTACCAAACACGATGTTGGAACACAGACTTCTATAACGCAGCATAATGCTGCTGTGCAAACTCATATTCGCCCGCATTACCGAAGTGTGAGTAGTATGTGCAAAATGCAAGTATGCACCGACGACAAGTGTACTTCACCTATCAAATTGCCAAACGTTTCTAACATAATGACGTCTCCGAAAAAACATTTCACTCTGGAGCATTGCGGTCGAAACGAATCCGAATCCATCAGTACATCAATTTCGTCGATTGGCATTATTAGTTCTAATGATTATTATACCCCTACTCATCGAACGAGGTCCAACGCTTCTAATAGCCCAACGAAAACTGTTCAAGATATACTAAAAGTAACAGACTATTTCATAAGTACTAACATGAAATCATATCTCGGTATTCCTAATGAATGGAACGAGTTAATATATCTTTTGAGTATGAAAAGTAACATTAGTACGAAAAATATTAAATTATGCTTAATGAAGATCAGAAGACAAGATACGTTTGAAAGACTCGCTGAACAATTTTGTATGAGTCCTAGTAATGCAAGCATCATTTTCAATAAGACAGTTCTGATTCTCAGACATTTTCTTCAAACTTTGATATTCTTTCCTAATCCAGAAGCCGTTACCAAAAATTTACCGATTGCTTTTCGAAGTTCGTACAGTCACGTTCAATCGATTGTTGATGCTCTTGAAATACAAATCGAAAAACCGAGCGATCCAGTAAATCAAGTCTTGACATGGTCTGAGTATAAGAAGTGCAATACTCTGAAATATTTGATATCTTCTGGGCCTGACGGATTTATTAATTTCATTTCTACTGGATTTGGAGAGAGAATATCAGATATATTACTATTTGAGAAAAGTAATATACTAGATCGGCTACCAACGAAATGTGGCGTAATGGCAGACCGAGGCTTTAAAAATGTACAATCTTTGTTAAATGAAAAACATTGCACATTAATAAAACCGCCGAGTGTATCTTCCTCAATTAAACCAACGAAATCGGAAGTTATAGAAACCAAGCGTATTGCTAGCTTGCGTATTCACATAGAACGTGTCATTGGAAGATTGCGAGAATTTTCATTTCTTAAAACCACATGCCGTTATCAGCCACAGTATGTTATCTTACACTGATGACATCATCGTTATTGCGGCAGCATTGGTTAATTTGCATTCACCTATAATTAAAAAATAGTTGAATAGAGTAGATGGAAAATGACATGTAAAATTATGAAAAATGATAATGTAATGGATATACGTAAAAATACAAATGACTGGATTAAATTTTTTAAAAGATTGTGTATTTTGCTAGTAATTAGTTTTATACATTGACAGTGTTTTTTTGTACAGACGATAGTAAGAGTGAAAATATATTTTTTTCCCAAAATAATATAGCTTTTTCCATCAAATCCTGCACTGATTCCGAGTCGTATTCAAGCCATTGCATGTGTATTTTTTTTGTACTTTCGAATGTCGGATAAGCTACACAAAACAGTCCTTTTTTCTGCCCTGTAGCTAACATTTGTAATTGCATTTGGGCTGCGCACTTCGAATTGATTGCATTATCTTTCGACAAGAATCTGTCGAATGCTCTTTCATTTGAAGGACATTTCATTTCAACGATATATCCCTCCGCCAAACCATCAGGTGATGCACCAAGAACTGGATAATTCGGCAATAAATATAGCCCTGCTCGCCTAATTCGTACATCTTGTATACGTTCTACCTCCATTAGCACAAGATTTTCCAGTTCTTTGCCTCGCAACATTGCAGTCGTTTCATGAACTTTACTTGCCCCTGTAACCTGTTTAATGAACGAGCCGACGTCAGTTTTGCAATGAGCTGCTTCATGTAGCTTCGAAGCTGTAATTCTTCCATATCTAAGTTCATGCCACAGTGGGCAATCACTCTGGTTTCTCGTTAATCGTTCAGCTTCAACACACAAAGCTTCAGTCATCTCAGAACTGGCGAAAGTCAAAAAGTTTCCTGGGTTTGAACCTCCATTTAAATGAAACTTTAAGAGAAATTGGTGCAACGATAACTTATTTGTTCGTAAGCTCTCTAAGTCTACACTTAGTCGAGAAATCTGACAGTCTATTTGTTTTGTTTCTGCAATTTGTAGGACGTCGTGTAAAAACGTACTATTATTCAGGGTTAATGTTTGTTGCGGCTTTGATTTTGTTGATTTCTGCAGATCCTTCACTTCAACGTACTTCACAGCTGAACCGACTCCTGACAATCGTGATTTCTTCCAATAGCATGCCCTTTCTGTAGGTGCGGGATCTTCACTTCTTCGATGTACCCACATGAGAAATGCTAATGCATGTTTACAACCACCTGCAACGTAAAACAGATTTCTCATTATGTTATAAATGGGAAAGATCATTTCTGTAAAAGTTCATTATACGTATTCATTATTCATGAATAATTACCTGTTGACGCTGCACAATCGTGGCAACAAACGTCTGTAATCTTTTCTGTTTTTTCATCAACAATTAATGTTGCAGAATATGTCTTGCTTCGAACTTTATGTTCAGGACATACTCGACGTTTCACGATGCAGATGTCTCCTTCACGTTTCAATTGAACATAACCTATTGCTGCATCTCCGTAGCTCTCACGACCGGCCCTTCAAATAATAAAATTTAAAAAAAATTAATACAACCAGTATCACTTTGCAGCAAATTATCTTGTTAACTGCGATTTTATTTATGCAAAGGCAAGACTTGTACTCACAAGGAAGCTTTTGCACATCGCATCTCCGGAGCATTGAAACGATCGTCGTCTTTTAGAAATTGCAACACCATGAGCATATTTATTTGTGGCAAATTATTTGCGTTTGCTTTCACAAATCCTTTTTCACACATGACTGCTTTTAAACTTCATGAAACACGAAATATTGGAATTTATCGAAAAACTTCCGAACGTTTGGGATGTTAATCACACAGTTTGCAGCAGTCTACAGCATGGACGTGGTGTCCGCTTAACCCTTTGACGTCACGAACGCTTGCACCAATCACGTAGCGTTTCACGACCATATGAAAAATTTGAATTTTTTGGACTTTTCAATTATTAATAACTACTTACAGGCTTATACAAAATCATTTTTTTTCTCTGTTTTGGGATCTAATGCAATAAATGCTTCATAACAAAAATTAAAAATCAAACTTTTTTTTTTTTTCAACAACCCAATTTCCAAAGGAATGGCGAAAATGTTATTTTGTTCAGCCCTAAGAGGTAAGGGCGGGACAATGCGCGCTGTCTCCTTAACTTCGTCTCTTCTCAAGGCCTTTGAAAGGATGATAAATTTCAGATTTCGACGACCACGATCATGCATGGACAATTTAGCCTTGTTAAATACAGATATATTGAAAGTTTCTGTAAACGGTAATTTCGTAGCTTCCTTGTTAATTGATATTCGTAGTGCATATGATAATGTTCTGGCGGATGTTTTGATGAATCGTCTAAAACTGTCCCCCATGTTTCTGGTCCTTTGTATTCAACCTGGTTTCCACAAGGGAACTTGATACGAGATTTGGTGAGCTAGACGAAATACTATGGCGTTTTCGCGGACTACCTCAAGGAAGTGTGTTGAGTCCTATTTTGTACACCATTTACACAGCCCGTTTGCGAGGAAAAGATCACAGCACAGTGTAGAATTATTCAATTTGCGGATGATGTTGCAATTTATGCAAAGGATTCTGCTGTATGCGGCGGTATTGAAGTGATTGAGAGTTCAATCAACTCACTGTCGGATTTTGTCAGCGATAGTGGATTAGAAATCGCAGCCGAAAAAGGTAAACTCTGTATATTTAGCCAAAAGAAGCTTAATTCTCAGCCTTACATTATGATTAAAAACAATATAATCAAATCTTCACCGTCAGTTAAATTTCTGGGTATGTATTTGCACGAAAATTTAAAGTAAATTAAAGCTCACCAAATCGCATCTATAGTTAAAAAGGTGTCATAACCCGTTGAAAATAATGAGTTGCTTAGAACATATATGGTGGGGGGCATGCCCAAGTTTATTACTTCGGGTTTATATCGCTCTAATTAGACTACGAATTGAGTATGGAGCTTTTCTCTTTCACAACTGTACAAAATCTCAAATGCTCAAGATTGATAGGATGCAATATAAAGCCTTGCGCTATGTGTTAGGGTATAGACAATTCGCAGCAACAAGTGTGATACTTGCGGAAGCCAAAGAACCTCCATTAAGTATAAGGTTTAGATATTTATGTCGTAATTATTTAACTCGAGCCCTAGTCAATTCTCATTATAAGATTACACCTATGTATACTAGAAAAGTTACGTGCGTCTTATGAGAACCCAGTAGTGGTCCATCATGATCCTGATCCACTAATTGTTCAATCATTTGAGGAGTTAGAGAGTGTAAGATATTTAATTGCCCAATTACCGAGACCTGAATGATTTCATTATTCTTTTGTGTTACGGAACGCCCATAAGACTGAACGACGCATTTTTTTAACTTTGGCCATTTATGGCCACTCACCCGCCTTGCTAGACGTTTTGTTGTGTATTTTGGCCTTTTCTAATATTTTCGGCCATATTTTATTCATTTTTATATCCTAGTTGCATACCAGAAATATAAATGACCATTAGTGTAACTCCATGGATACACTCAGTCTTTTTTTTTAGGGTACAGCCTTACTTACTGACCTTAGTTCTAACTTTTTCAAGACGTTTTAGTCTTTTACTGAGATTTCTTACACCATACCTTTCTTCCGATGAATCGGACTTATTTTTCGTCTTGCCCATTGTCTTCCTATAATTAATAGTCAACAAATTCCTATAATTATTATTCTTAATTACTATGATATAACGCCAATGACACAAAGAAGTAGAATGACAGTCGCAGCAGATGTCGAGTCAAAATTTCTATTTAACTTTGAAGAATGTGATGGCAACGGTATGAAGTAGGTGGTATTGCATACTGAAGTCGAGAAAGAGATGTGAAATGCAATTATATCACATATATTATTCCTAAAATTCTAGTAATAATTACCGTTTTTCGGTTTGATGCTCGACAGACTCATAGTCTTCATCACCGCTTGCATCATTCGGTACTCCGGTTTGCGAAAACGTAATATCAGTTGCATTATCAACTTCATCGAAAAATGGTTAAAATTCTGCGTCGATTGCCCGAGCCTAGTGCATTTCTTACACAATATTGTGTATTTTAACCCTAATTTCCGACACCTGCAATAAGATGTGCACCCACTTTTATCGCACGAACAAGATATAATTTCTAATAAATTGGGTGGAATCGGGTCTTCAAGCGTTAAAAATTCATTTCATATTGTGCCGTCTTCTCCCTACTGAGGCATGTAATGAACATCCCCATCGCACGTTTTTACAGATTTCTAAATGGCTAGGCAACTGTTTAAAAGACCCGATACAACGAGAGTGGAAAAAGTAGCAATATACTAGAGTTCATTCGGTGTAAGAAATATCTAATCCCGCCCAATTTATGAGAAATTATATCTTGTTCCTGTGATAAAAGTGGTTCCGCATCGTATTGCAGGTGTCGGAAATTAGGATTACAATACACAGTATTGTGTGAGAAAAGCAGCGGGTTGAACTGTACAAATATTCCTGAACCTGAGAAATAGTTTCCAGTGATGAAGAAATCGACGCACAATATAAGATTTTCCGATGAAGTTGATAATACAACTGATATTACGTTTTCGCAAACTGGACTTCCGCATGATTCAAGAGGTGATAAATACTATGAGCCTGTCGAGCAAAAAACTAAGCAACAGTAATTGTTACTAGAATTTTAGGATTAATGTAAGTAGTATAATTATTGTAATAAATAAAATTAGTGACAATATAAAATTTATTTATTATATCATTACTCATTTATTGTAAATTCATTTACAGGCGCAATCATATGTAAATTCAAGGAAAACAATAGTTGTTGAAGCAACTACCAGAAATAATTGATTTTTAAAAACATTTCCGAGGTCGTGAGAAAAAAATACGCAGAATTTAAAAAAAACTCTCTACGACAATTTATAAGGGAGTTATTAAAATTGTTGACTAAAAATAAGTCGCTTGAGGAGGGCTGCGAACCGAGAGGCGGGGTACCCCCATCACGCCACACGGTCACGTGGTCGACGTTGCTCGCTGATCATGTCCGGTCCTGTTCGTTTTGCAGCCGATATCGTAGCTACGATCGTTGATAATAAATGTAATCTTTCCAGCATATCTAAGCATGAGTTCCACCTTGGGCTTATCGATTGGATGAGGGTTAGCACTTGTCCCTCTTTTTTTCCGGATTCACTTTGTTCGCCTCTCAACTCATCCATAGCATTCACAGACTGCTTGAAATATTGAACAGTCCCTTTGACCCGATTGGACAGTTCCAAAAAAGGTGGATTGTTCTTCAATGTCCCATCTACGATTAAATTGATTAGATGGGCCATGCATTTAATTCTTTTATGCTCATCTCCTGTAGATTGTTTCGCTGCAGCCACTATATTGGCACCAGAATCGGTGGTAATTGACAAAATCAAGGCATTCGTTTATGTAATTGGACGTGTGTGTCTGCGAAAATGAAAAATATTTTTCCAATGTATTTTTCGTTATACTTTTTATGTTTTTTATTCATACATTTGTGGACTGTATTATAAAGTCCGAATAAATATAATGTCGATTGCGATTATTTTACTTTATGTCGAATGCCAATATTTTTACAATGCAAATCGTTTCAAAGAACGAGGACGAACCCTAATGAGTACGATGTGCGCAGGCAAAGAATCAGAACTTGCTTAGATGCAACAACGTATTTTCGGGTTAACACAAAGAAGATGATCGCGAGTGTTAGCACGTAATGATTTATTGAATTCAATTACAGCAATTGTCACTGGATGCGAATAATAGTTCTCCGGTTTGACACTATTATCCCGTTTGTAATGCGCGGACTACAACTAGCGTAGCAGCTAATTATACAGAGTTCCAGAGAGATGACGTTTCTGCACAAGTTACAGTTAACGAATCAGTATTTGAACTCGCTCTATGAGTCGCCGATGCTCAATTTTTTGTTGGAAGGTGATTGGAAGGGGCTCAATTAGTTTATTGGAAAGCGATGGTGGGGCAGCGGTTGACATAGCTCTTATCTGAGTGTTACACATTACAACATAACAATTTTGTTATGTTTCATTTTCATGGGTCCAGAATGACCGTCTCACGCCATAAGTGACACAAGATTAGAAGATGCAGACTAAACACTCGGTGTTTATAATATATGGAGACTATACATCCGTTGTTCTATGAAGCGTATGGAATTTCCTATGTATACTAGTAATCTATCGATACTAGAGTATGCCATTTCGTATGTATATTATTATTTTATCGATAAAAGAGTATCGCATTTCTTATGTATACGTTAAAAGAATATGGCATTTCGTATGTATACTTTTATTCTACGGATATGAAAATAAACGATTTGCTTTAATAAAGGCAACGTTACCCGGTTGGTTTAACTGCGCACTACATAGTAAGTGTTTCGTTTGATAAGTGACAAGGTTTCAATTCTTGAGATGACTCAATCGCGAACGATTTTTATCGAATCTCGTTTTGATGGATTGGGTTAAGGGTGCTCATGCGCACAGCTACCCTGCTTCAGAAACTTTGTATTAATACTGCAATAATTTGTTTGAGAATCTAAATATACATTATCAATGCCGTGGAATTATAAAAGAAAGGCTCCAGAGAGATGGATTGTCACAGATGATCAGTTGGAAGCTGCCAAATTATTAATTTCAAAGGGTGGCAGTAAGAGAAAAACCACTTCCCAAGTTAGGTTAAAAAAACACCTGACGAAAAGGCTTGAAAGCTGGAAACACTGCAAATAGTATAGGAAAAAATTGTAGTACATTCGCAAAGGCACAAGAGGATGAGATATACGAATACGTCATACAAAGTGACAATTTTTATTATAGTGTGTGACAATGCATTCTTTTCGAAAATTGATTTCAGAGTATGCTGAAGTGAATAACATTCTGTATCGATTCAACGTAACTTCCAAATTGACTGGACGCGACTGGGTATGCAGTTTTTGAAAAGATATCCTTAAGTAAAATTGCGACAAACAACGCCAATTAGTATTGCAAGAGCGATGGGATTTAACAAAATCCTAGTTAAAACAATGTAAGTTTTTTTGAAAATAATGATGTAAATGTAAATAAGAAACAAAATATTATTTATTAATCCATTTGCATCCGTAAGCGGATAAATCCGCACACCGCGATTGCCATCTATCATCAAGCACGAATTATTTCTCGAGCCACGACTGGGTTTTGTTTTAATAATCATATGTAAATCATAAATAAAATCGAAAGTAATAAAACTATCGTCACTCAGGAACACTTGGCGATACGGTCCAGCTCTCAGTTAAACACCACAGATGTCTGAACTTACTAGCATAGATAGAACCATGATGCAAATGGGTTGAATACAATTCAATTATTTGTGGGGAGTCACGCGAAAGTTACGACAAAGCGATATATTATGTACAACTTAATCGCAACGATGGAATTTGCACAGTTAAAGGACGCGTATGTCCAGAGCATAAAGTAAGGATTAAATCTTATATCGTTTCATTAATTATTGTTGGAATTATCTTCAAAGTTAGCGCCCCGATTATTGGACACCCATTGGTTGGTCGATTTGGGCGCTCGGGTCGCAGGTTCCGCTTGCGCCCCGCACCGACGCATTTTTACTACTTCCGCTTTACGACGTTGTTAATACGCCACGATGATATTAGACAAGTGTACCTTTTTCATAATATAATCAATAAACAGTGCAAGCTTCAATTATTACGTAGTCACCAATCGTTGCTTTACTTCCACCATACTCACCTTAACAATTATCAATGTAAAAGAAGGAACAGCTCAAGACACCCAATGTCACGATTGTGCAGCTTCACCAGGTAATAAATACTTTAACAATCTATACGGAGATATAGATATCTTTTCACGGTAATTGCTACTTTTGATTTCATTATTTTAGTTTTCGGAACAATCATTGTTGTTCAGCTTCGATTGATAACAAAAATCTTAAAAAAAAAAAAGATAAAGCATGAAAATTGAGTTGTAAGATTTGCTGTTCTATAGGTAGTGCCGTATTAATATAAAAAAACATTGATATAATGTTACAAATGTTCTGTATATACATATATGATTCGAAGTGGTTGTGAATATGCATATTAGCGTTACTCATGTGGACACATCAGAGAAGCGAAGATCCAACACCCTGAAGTTGCATGCTATTGGAAAACGCCCGTTTTATCAGGCGTTAGTTCTGCTGTTAAATATGTCGAAGTTGAACAACTTACGAAAAAAGTGACTTTGGCTCGAGCTGCAATGTGCCCAACAATAGTACTTTTTTAGAAAAAGTGCTCAAATTCGCTGTAAGTCAGCAAATTAATTGTTAAATTGGACAGCTAAATTTTGATTTAACCCTTTCACTACTACGGGTGACTATAGTCACCCGCCACAAACGACACCCACACTCGACAGGTAACTTTAGTCACCCGCCACAAAACATCACAACGGCTGACATAACATCACAACATACACGGCGGGTGACTTTGGTCACCGAAAAAAAAAAAAAATGACAAGAGCTATCGAGTCGTTGTCCTCTGTTTATAAACCATTGCTAGCGCTGTTGCGATGCTGTTGTTTGTTTTTTCATAATAAATCAAGTCACATTAACTTAACGCGTCTTACTGCAAGACATTTCCCTATCAATTTATATAAACAACAAAATGAAAAGAAAAAATCCGTTAAGAAAATGCGTGGTATGCACAAAGAATGACAAAAGCAGTCAAACACGACATCGATGTAATAACTGCGATGTTGGATTATGTGTCTATCCGTGTTTTGAGAAGTTTCATACAAAATATCATTATTAAAAAATTATTGCTCAATATTACGCTATAATTATAATTCCAATTTTGTTGTGTAATGTTCAAATGAATTGGATTGTTGAATTAAAAATACGTCCATACAATAATTATGAACACAAATTATTTTACTTCTAAAAGTAATGTCGCAAAGTAGTTTTTGGAGATGCAAATCTTAACCCCGAATGCTGAAGTCTGTGTGCGCATAATGTTCGCACTTTCGGCACGGCACGAGGGACTCCGCGGCAACGTTCGCCATAGTGAAAGGGTTAAAGAGTAAGAAAACATAATTTATCCAACTTTTTTTTTCAATGTCATGAAAATTTTGGTAGGTAAATTGAAAAATTTGTAGAGTTTGCTGAAACTAAAATTAATGTATAAATGTGTGAAAACGCCGAACAATTAACAAGAGAACAAAGTGAATGTAAACTATGGCATGAATTACGTTACGGACAAATTACAGCATCCAAATTTTATGAAGCTGCTCATTGCCAAACAGATAACGGTTCACTTGTTAAGCAAATCATTGGTGCAAGCAAAGTACATGAAACACATGCTATGTTACGTGGAAAAGAATTAGAAAAACATGTAGTTCAAATGTTAGAAAAACTGTTAGAAAGACAACTTACGCGTCCAATGATATATCTATTACCCATATATCCAATTTTCGCAGCATCACCCGATGCATTGACTGACATTTATATTATTGAAATCAAATGTCCTTCGAATGAGCAAACATTACATACGTTTTTACTAAACGATAACATCAGTTCAAAGTGCATTGCACAAATGCAATTGCAAGTCTTAATAACCGGTAAAGAAGTTGGTGTATTTTGTGTTGCTGATGCAGACTTTGAAAACAATTATACAATTTATATAAAAGGACTTACTTTCGATGAAGATTATATACGAGCTGTAATTGTAAAAGCTTTGTCGTTTTGGTCAAAAAATATATATCCAAAACTATTGAACTCTTTACAAATTTAAGACATCCAATTATTTTTTTCATTATCATATATTATCATGATAACTTACGTTGTCAAAAAAACTTCCGATAAATTTGTTTCTCAAACGTATTTAATAATTTATTGTTTATATGAACGTTAATACATGTATGTTGAGACAATAGGTGTTTACAAGTTCACTAATGCTGCAGTAATGATAACAATATAATCTGTAAATGGAAGCATATTATGATTAATTACTGAATGAGGTTTGAGAAATTCAAACTCTCGTATTCTTCCAATGACGCGTTCTAAATGAATAGGTAAAGAATCAATTCGTTTTCCTTGTAAACCCTGAAATTGTGCTAATTTTATGCCCGAAGAAACCGAAGGTGGTCGAATTAATTCTATATTTTTACTGTCAAGAATCGCAACTATGTTTTTGAATCCACAATCTGCCATGACAGCACAATTTTCGGGTAACATCTCTAATAATCTTTGTTCAAATAATAGTTCATCAGAATTTCGACCTCCAAATCCTTTTGATATAAAATTTATAAAACCATCTGGTATACAAAATATCAAATATTTTAAAGTATTGGCTTTTTTATACTCTGACCAAGTTAAATATTGGTACTCTGGATCAGTTGGTTTTTCAATTTGGATTTCTAATGCGTCAATAATCGCATTGACATGGCTACATGAATTCCTGCACGGTATAGGTAGTATTTGTTTTATGTTGCTACGTTCAGGCGTATAAATGAGAGTTTTCAATAAATATGCCAATACAGGAACGGTTTTGTTGATAGTCTCAACACTAAATGATTGTGGTGTGTTAATTTTTATATTTTCCAACGATTCTGAGAAAATCTCTTGAAGCACTTGTTGTCTTCGTCTTTTTTCTGCGGCTGGTCTAGGAGTCACACTGGCTTATCTTTTACGACTGGGTTGACAAGTAAACTTGTGTAGTACCACATCAGCTTTAATTGTTGCTTAAATACTTACATCGAAATGATTCTCGCAACAGAAAAAATTTGATGTTGTTTTCGGATTAAACCTTTTTTCGCTAGACTGCATTCTCTTGATTAACTATTTAAGGGTAAATAAATAGTAAATTTGTATAGTAATTCTTTTGCACGATAATCAAAACGTTATTTTTGTGTAATTGTTTATATTACATACATTAAAATTTCCAATAAACTGAAGAAATAAATATAAAAACTATAACAGAAATTAATAATTTAATTGGGTGTGAAAAACTTCGAAACATTGATCGATGCATAAACCAACATGGCATTTTTGCATTGGTGTCGCGTGTCCCTCCTTTTCTTATTTTTTGTACAAACAACACATTTTCTTCTAGACGGTCCGACATCATCACGATTATCACATTTTGATATAAAATGTCTATCTATTAGTCGAAACGGTAAATCCTCGAACTTTCCTTTTTCTCCTCCCACCCTCTTTCTATTTTGTGGATATTTAAAAAAAATATCTCTTATAAGTGCTAAATGAAATTCATTAAATTTTTGTCTTGAGCCAGTCGAAATTTGATATACAATATATGCATTACATATGGCTAGATCTAACAAATGGAAAAATAATTTTTTATACCATTTGACAGTTTTTCTTACGGAATTAAGTGTGCTCAAGATCATATCAACTCTTTCTATAGCACCCATGTTAAAATTATAATCGACAATACACAATGGTTTCTTCTTTATTAACCCGGTACGATAGTCTCTTTTCCTAGTTTCAATCAATGTATCTTCGTGTGTAGAAGACAACATCCAAACCTCTTTTCTATCATGCCATTTCATTGCCAATAAAATGTCCGTCGATCTGTAGCAAATTTCTCCTTTCTTCAATTTTCTTGCATGCAGGGCATTTCTTTTCTATTTCTACGAACTGTTCCAAATGCGTTGGTTCTGCTTTCATATAATAAGATATACAATAATGGGCTCGTATACCAATTATCCGTGATTAGCGTATAACCTTTTCCGAGATATGGTCGAAGAAGCGTCATCACAACATCTGCATCTCCAGAAATCCCAATGGCTGTGTTACTTTTATTAATATTTGTTTTTCGTCCGGTATAAATTATGAAGTCCTGTACATAATTAGTTTTGCAGTCACACAGGAGAAATGATTTAATGCCGAACCTACTTCTCTTGGATGGTATAAATTGTTTGAAATAACATTTGCCCTTGCAGAGTAAAAGACTTTCGTCGATACATAGATTTTCGTACGGTACGAATGATTGCGAAAAGGAAGTCTTTAGTTTATTGATGACAGGGCGTATTTTTACTAAAGGATCGTCACTGGCTATGTTATTGTCGTTAAAGTGCAACATTTGTAATAACATCTGGTACCGATCTCGTGCCATAATTTTGCGGAAAATATTGCTTTTTATCAGTTCGTCCGTCGACCAATATTCTCTCAAAGACAGTTTCTTCGAACGCGGCATTAGCATTGAAATGATTAAAAATCCGTACATTTCACACACTGCAGCGTTCTCCCAGTTCTTCAAACGGGAACTGTTTTCATATGATGTACACTGCTGTACGACTTTGAAATACTCGTTTGTCTGTTCGGTAATTTGAGAAACTAATTCCTTCGGAAAGATTAGTTCAAAGGCGTCTAAGGGTGTTGATTCTGCGTTCAGACTTCCTTTTACGCCTGAATTTTGTTCATCAAAGATATGCAGTGTAGGCACCAAATTCCTTTTTGACCACAATAATTTTCCATTTTGGCGAGGAGTTTCGATATTTTCATCTACTTCTGAATTTTCCTCTTCTGAGGATGTACTTAATTTTCTGGGCCGTTTTCTATTTATTCTTCTTTGATGGATTGATTCTTCACTATGTGATGATGGTGGATCAAACACATCACTCGTTGAATCGCTTGATTCATAATCTTCTATTTTACTGCCGTGCCTTGTAAAATATTCAATATTACTTGCCATTTTTTAGTAACTAGATTCAATCAAATCAACAATCAAATATTATGTGTGGCACTATCATTGTTGATGCGAGTACGATCCTAACCGATGAACTTTGCTCGGCAGCCTTGCTTTTCGAATGTAATATATGGCAGTGCTGTATATAATATATAGCACTGAAGTATATTTAAGTATATTTAAGTACATGTAAGTATATTTCAGTATATTTAGGTAATATTGAAGTATATTATCTTATGTATAGAATGAATACGGATCCATTCCTTAGGAACGATTAATGTGTCGTATAGGCAACGTTTAAGTTATCGCCGTCAATATTATTACAATAATAATATTATAATATATAGCACTGCTATATATTACAATATTAATATATAGCATATTATTATTGTAATAATATTAACGTCTATAATTTATACGTTGCCTATACGACACAATAATCGTTCCTAAGGAATGCATCCGTATTCATTCTACACATAAGATAATATACTTTAATATTTCCTAAATATACGTAAACATACCCAGATAGACAGCCGTAATTTTCACGCCGTGCATGCAATTGATGAAATAAATTTTGCTGCATATCGACTACGTGCTGTGATGCAAAGTCATTAACTCATTTAGCATCATGAGTTTACAAAACATTTTGATTGCAATTTGACGTTTGACAGTGCATCATACGTTTATAGCATGTCGAACTCATATGGCCGTTTTCAAAGTGTCCGCAATTGAAATCTGCAGTTTTAGCATCATATTGAAGTCATGTATACAAATTCTGACGCGGTTTCACTGTGGCAGCATCAATTGACGCATGATAGGGCTGAGCATGAACACATTTTGGCTTCATAGAAACATGGACATTTTAGGAGCTCATTCAGTATCATAGATTTGATAAACATCGTGACTTAAATTTATCGTTTCGAAATGCATCATCCGCTGACTACATCATGAAATCACAAGACGGACATTTCAAATTCTGCATTGAATATCGTCATATCGGCGCCATATGGCAGTCATGCAATGATTACACATACATTCCATGAGCGCCATATGATGGCGATATGTATGTTACTCTGTGATGCATTCGACGGGGGCACTGTGTATGAATTCTATTGCAAAACATACGTAGATCTGAATTCTCCACTATCATATTATAGGTATACTAAATAAGAATTTGAATGAGGAGAAGCGCGGTGGCTCTGTGGATAGAGCGCTGGATTCTCGCGCAGAAGGACCTGGGTTCGATCCCCACAGACGACAAAAGTTTCTGTGCCATGTTTCTCGCATTGCCATTGGGGAAGGACTAGAGAGGAACCGACCCGTATCGGCGGAGGTTTTCTGCAATGTCAAAGCAGTAAAAAATGAAAATATAAATAAATAAAAAGAAATTACTAATTTTTTTGGTCCCGTAAGTACAATAACTTCATCATGCCATGACCCCAATATGAGTTCCATTTGAACACTGCAATTTCGTCCAGCGATGACGCCCATATGAGCCCCATATGCATGTACCTATTCTTGTATTTTTGTGAGCCCATTTTTGCTAGTCTGATGAATTCACCGTACGAATGCTCACGTGAAAATAACTTTGCTTCATTTCGATATAATATTGGGAATTATCGTATGGCGCAAATATGATTTGAAGGTGAGCACTCATAAGCGACACATAGCTGTGTGCCTTTCTATGCATCATAGAAAACCTAAATATGATGCCAATATGAGGCACATGTGTCTATCTGAGTACTTACATATACTTAAATATACTTAAATTACATAAATACACTTAAATGTACTTAAATATCCTTCAATATGCTTCAATACTTCTGTGCAGATGATCGAAAAAATCGACGGACGCATATATGCGTCCTTTGTCCACATCAATAGTTTTCGATAGACGCATATATGCGTCCTTAGTCCATGCCAATGGTTTTCGCCAGACGCATATATGCGTCCTTAGAGCTCAAAGGGTTAAATACTAGCTTCTACCCGCGACTTCACGGAAACAAATTATAGGAAGCAGGATAGGCTGAGAAAATAATAAGTATGTATATGAAAAAAGTGTATGTAATTGTACGATCCAAGAATTGTATAGCACACTTATTGGAGTGTGATCTAATTCTTTGCAGCACGTTCCAGAGGAAACTTAATACTTTTGTGCACAGTTTACTCATTTATAATGCCAGCGGACGCATGGTTCGTTTGTGAGAAGCGGGATGGTCATGCGCCACCTGTCGGTCGTGACCGATACTATTACTACTATATCTATATATATATTCGTATTAGTTATAAAATCAAGGAGACTAAAGTAAAGGAGTGCGAATGCAATGTTAGAAAAATGGTCGGAAAAAACGAGGAAAGATTCGATAATTGCCACCGTCTGGCGGCGCCACTTCTGGTGGGGGCCGTCAAGTGCGGTGATTTTGAATCGTTGATCTGCCATTTGTCGTACATCTTGTCCGATTAACGCAGCTTATAGTATTGATAAGTGATATTGCGATGCTTTTATTCAAATTTTTATTTGATAAATTGTAGACAAATTTTTATAAAAGTAAAAAAATATATTATTTACTGAAAGTTTTGTATGCTGAAAGTTTTGTTACTGAAAGTCTGAATATTTTCTTTTTTTGTATACATTACTATAGAATAGCATTTCGAACAATCTCTGGTGAAATTTGACTCGTTGCACAGCTCAAGTAAACGACAATTGAAGAACGGACAAACGCTCTCGCAAAAAAAAAGAACTTACGATAAATAAAGAATATACGCTAATTTCGGGATCACCGATATTTTGTTTGTTCGTTTATTACAAGCCCAGCACGCATGCTTTTGTATGTGAGCTCGGAAGGCGAAATTTGAGATAGAATCAATTTCACAATGTAATAATTATTATCAACGGCTTGCGTATTAAATGTATCGCTCTACGAACTTGTTTGTTTGCTTGTTTTTTCATGCTTCTTTTAGTGGCTAGATATTTAATTTTTTTGTTAATAATACAATACAAAAAGAGAATACGATTAAAAGAACTATATAATTTCAAAAGCGATATCGTTATTTCTTTTTTTGTTTTGTTACTTGAAATCTTCTGAAGAAAACTGCAAGTAAAATAAAAGCACATTCTCAAAAGGACTCGAGTGCTGTTTCTCTATCCATTTTATCGTTGTCATCTTGAACAAATGATGAACCTCATAGAGGATTGCATCGTAATCGAGATCGCCAGCCCAGAAAAATAGAAATAGTCTTGACAATTTTCCAGAGATATTTCATAACCAGCTCCTTGTATTGTGAACAAAGGCATCGGGGTGGACTAGAGGCTTCAAATTGTTCGCGGCAAGCAGTGTCATTATCTGATGTACGAGTTCGTGATGTTGCGCCAGAGGCATCTTATTCCCAAGAACCCCAGTGTCAAAGAACTACGAGTACAATTGAATGAAAAATTACAAAATAAACCATTTGTTTCTTTATTTATATTATTGTATGTTAAGGCTGGTAAATTGATAAATTCAACTTACCCCAAGTGTAACCATGAACGTTGCTCGAAAACCCTTTATAACTTCGTTATTCTTCGGAGATGGGGGCAACGGATAAGTTTACAAAAGTTTCAGCCGCATTGTAACTGTAGTTGTACATTTGTCCTCTTTCGCTTGTACCACTGGCAATTGATTCGTCTTCTGTAGCTGCGACCTGTCAGATTCATTAGAATAAGTATGCTGATTATTCGATGAATAGCAAACATTTCTCAAAATTCAACTGCCCTTGTCCGTTGTCGCAGAAGAAGTATTCACTTCAATAATAATTGATAATAATATTGATTATTATAATACCTGAAGAAACGAGTTTGACGATTCGTTCGCCTTGGAGGAAGTACGTCTAAATGATACAATTGAACGTGGTATCCCTTACGGATTGCTACGATAAGCAATTTGTTTCTTGACTTTGCGGTGTACGGCTCTGATTGTGAGTGAGGGTTGACAGACGGAGATCCCATCATTTTCAATGAACGAGCTCCGCTGATCGAGTCACTCGGTTCTCTGGCGGGCGTTTTCCGATTTTAGGGCACCCATGGCGTAAGAGAAGAGCTTGCTGACCGGATAGACAACGGCAATTTGTTTTCAACGAGTTGCGTACGCCTATTCACACTATGTCCTTTGGATCGTAGATTTTCGGAACGAGGTACGGGATGAAGGACGCGGCCTCATTCTCCAGCAAGTGATACTCGTCCTCGCTGAGAGGATTGAATACGGCCTGAAGATAATCGAGATTACAACTTTGCATTTTTTTGCAAAGTTTTAGCTCTGACTTTTTTCGCGTCGCAATTTCTATTCAATGAGGCTGCCAGAAAATTTGCTCTCATTAGAAGATAGAAATTGATAACGCGTTTCGTCATTTCTTTCTCATGTTTCAAACATCCAATCAAGTTCAGGTTTCGCGTCCCCTGAACTCTTTGGATGATTTGGAACAGAGTATTTTCTTTAATCGCCAATGTGCCCACGACGTTGAGGATAGCTTCTTCCAGACGCCTCGTAAGTTGGAACAGTTCTTCACTGGGGCGCACCAGTCCACCGTACCGATCCATGAGGTCCACAATCTTATCGCGATCGCATCTGTCGTCACTCTTCAAACGATCAATACAAGCATTACATTTGGTCATCCGAATGGATTTTCGGGCGACGTACCCCGCAATATACGCTTGTACTTCGTTGCTTGTTGTGACTACATCGTAGTCATGTGTCGCGAGATGACCGTGGCTGGATTGAGATCCAGTTTCAAAGTACGCGTGATCCTGCTGGGATAGTGTTGCGAGAGAGGTATTGGGCGGTTCGTTATCTTCTCCGATTTCAATCAAAGTATCAAGCTTCTCCAGAAATGTCCTCCTCGGGGTCACTGTCACTGCCATGAAATCTTTAGTTCCCATCAGAGTCTCCAGCAACTCGGTACCACATACGTTACCACCCACCGGTGGCTTGACCAGGGAGTACGTGCACAAGAGGCGGAACACTTGGGCAAACAAGGTTGGATCTGGATGGTCGTTGCTTCCGCAAGCGTAGCGCATCATGCCGAAAAAGCGCCGCAAGCAATCAAAAAATATCATTGACAAAATATCTTTCATTTTTCTATTTTATACATTGAATGGAACCAAACATGGTATCACATACACAGTACATAAACAGAAACAAACTCGAATGTAGGAACGAATCTTACGGCACATACAAAACAGCGAGTATTCTATCAATGAATCAGATTCATTTTTACCTTCAGTGCATCCTGGTTGAGCCGAGCGGTCATAACGTAATTGTAGTTAGCACTTTTCAAATGTTCGAGAAGCTCTAATGTCGCACCCAGTGTGACCTTCAGTCCTATCATAATGCTGGATGAAATCGGGAACGGCGACTTTTCTTCCTTCGTGATTGTTTGCCACTGAACCAGATAGCGAAGATAGTCTTCGATAGCCTGTATTAATAACAATTTTGTTATTGTGTCAAGCCTACGAGAATTATTTGCAAATAGTGAATGCCACAAAAATGAACGTGTATTGTAAATTTTACCACGCCAAACCATATTAAATACTGTTTGTGCCGAATTAAAGTATACGAATACTCTGATGCAACACAAGGAATTTTAAATGGTTACACATGTCAATGAAAAAATATACATTATATTAAAGCAAATAGAATGCACGGATTACCACCAAGAATAGGCTGTGGTATTATTGTACATCTGTTTATACAGGGATGCCGTGCATGCCGCTACAGTTGCGTTATGGTACAGTTTGAAGCACTGCGTGCGAGCGATTAAGGGGTTTTGTTGCAGGCGATACAATGTTACCATGCTAAAACCTCGTTGAAAACATACAAATTTTGAAAATAATTAGAATTTAATAAAATTTTGTCAATATATTCTTTAGTATTATACATGAAAATAGAAATTTTGTCAGATTTTTCTTCTATCCAGTGATCTAACCGCTTCTAACCACTTCTAACCGCTTCTAACCACTTGATGTTGAAGAACGTTATCACGAAGTTTGATCAATTTCTCGATATTTAGGTTTTCCTATAAAAACTCCTTAACCAAGTTAAAAACGCCTTACATTTATTTCACGTACGTGACTTATAAAACTCGTCTTAACTGCTGTATTATGTCAACGTGACATCTGCGCTGCACTGCTCTGCACGATGCACTGAACACGGTTAATATGCGTATACAATTTATGAAATTTAAAAAAACGTCAGTTTTGCAGACGCTTTGTTAATTTTCAGGATAGGAACCATGTTTGACCTAACAGGTCTTGGGGTTTTAGGCAAATGAGTCGTCCAGAATGAGATAAATTTGAAAAAATTCTCTCATGTTTTTCTCAAGACCGGAGTGGTTGTTCAGAGTTCCTATGTACGGCTTCCCGCCTTTTTACATATCTCTCCTAAACTCCTTGTCTCGCACTTTCACCGTGCATCCTCAATTCCACCATCAACCACTCCAGTGGACCTACAGTTTTTGGTTAGGTGGGTTCCCAACCACCGAGAGCACAGAAAAAGCACATAGAAAAATCCCATTGGTGCCGGCGGGGAATCGAACCCGGGACCCCCGAGTTGAGAGCCGAGAACGCTATCCCCTGTGCCACTGCCTCTCATAATTTGAAAAAATTCGAGGGACCGCTTTACATCGAATACTATTAAGATATCTTTCCAACGAACCGTTTTCTGTGGACATGTATCCGAAGGGCGCAGAGCGGTGCCTAGTGTACGCGACATCACTGCCTGAATAAGCCTATCGACCACATCGACGAGCTTCGCGGTTGGCTGACAGTGGTTTAAGTCCGGACATCACGGGTCGTTCTTGTACAATTCCATTGCAACTCGGACTCTGTCAGAGAACAACTGAAACGCCAGAGTATTTATAATGATATTGTCACCAATGTTAGCAATATATTTGCATTCTTTCATACCTGAAATGCAAGAGGAACATTCATCTTGTGATAGCCCTTTGGATGTAGATGTGCCGGCATTAGGAAATATGCGACACTAAGGTTGGGCTTAGTGTGCGCCTCGAAGTGGCGAAGAAGGACAAGACCTTCGGGTGTCTACATATATACCAAAAAATTAAAATTCATCGCCACTATCCTTGTGGCAGCTATGATGAGAAAGGGGATTTCCCCTGTAAACAAGTATACAATTTTGAACAATTTTATCTTACCGAGATCGACGAACACTGGATAATGCCATTTCGGAAGCACTTAATGAGGTGAGGAAAATCCGACATCATCCAAAGTTGCCGCGTGGCATCAAATGGGTGTTCGCAAGACAACTGCGTTTCACTGATCCCAAACAAACCCCACACTCCTCGGTTCCACTGTGCTCTACCCATAGTCACGACGTCCACGTGGAATCCGGAGCCGCCGAGTAACAGGATACACTCCAAAATTAGTTTGTGCAAAACTGAGCTTGTGACGGAGTTCTTGCTGAGGAAGCAGCCAAGAACTTGAACCCATGTTCCTCGGAACGGCTGGAACATGAACACAAGCGCATGATCTGCGCATGGGTTCTGCTGTTCGATGGGGGTATGTTTGCCAAGATCGACAAAACCGTTGAAATTCATTGTCTTGCGATCGAAGTTCATAGCTTCGCTAATTGACATTTCGTCAGCAAGGAGCACACCCGTAAAACAATTCTTTTTATGAATGAATGTACGGCATTTTATTATGAAAATATAATTCCCTAAGCAACAAAATACTAAATCTTGCTAATAAATCTACACGTTCTACATTCGATTACCCTGTACACCTGAGTCAAAAAATTGCCCTCCAATAGCCTCAGCTCACTCCAAATGTAAACTTTCTGCCACTCTGGAGGTTGAATGGAAGAATGTGCCTTCCGTTCAACCTCCGCAGACTCCTCCGTTCAACCTCCGGAGGAGTTTGAACGACTTTCCGCCTCTGGAGGTTGAACGGAAGAGTCTGGCTACAAGCATCCTATAGGCAGACTCCTCCGTTTAACCTCCAGAGTGGCAGAAAGTTTACATTTGGAGAGAGCGGAGGCTTACTGGAGGGCAAAAACTTCGACTCGGGCATGCACTTAATATGCACTGACAATGCGCCGTACAACAGTAGCATATGCACAAAACAAATACTTCTTAATGCAGGATATAATACAAATAAAAGCACATTGCAATGAGGTAGATTCTATTTTATAAGAAGAAATAGCCCAGTGTTATGTTCATACCTTACACTCTGTGGATAATATAAAACTGTGGTACATTGGAGTAGTGGTCTACATGCAGAACTACGTACTGGCGAAGCAACGGACAGGTTACATTTGCGGCAAGTTGGGATAATGAAACGTGGCCATTGGAAACTGTTATTATGGTGTTAGTGAGATATCGAAGCGTTATGAACCTAATGTCATTGCAGTATCACAGGGACTTTACTGGAAGCATTTTTCATTTAAAAATGCTTAACAAATTTTGAAATTCGGAACCACTAAAACATTAAACGTAGGATATCAGACACAAATTGAAAGCGGCTCCAAAGTATTATCACTGTTGAAGATACCCCTCTTGTCAACGATTTCCATCCGCGAAGCTTTCTTCTGCAGACACTGAAAAACTGCCATCTGAAATCCATAGCCTATGTCCATTTTGTTTATGTATTTCGACAGAGTGCCTTGGCAGGGCAGGGGAAGAATATTACGCGTACGAAGATGCTCGTATAACGACCTATTTTTTATACGCATCAAAAGACACTCGTACACCCAGTCTAACGAGTATCGTCACTAGTTAGTGCACTTTAATTTGGACGCACTCACACAAGCCTGGACAATAGCTTGCTGAGACGGTGGCAAATTGGAAATCGCCTCAATTAAGGCTTGCTCATTGACTGCAGCACATTTATCGCGAGCTCTCTCACTTTGCTGCTTCAAATTTTCTGCCTGTGATGGCAGTATAAAAAGATTCACATTTAAATGAGGCAGCATATTTGAGAATCTCGCGTGAAAAAAAAACACGAAATAAATGTGACTGAAGCCTCAAAGGTCGAAGGGTAGGAAATCTTTACTATGGACTGACAAATTTAATACAAATTAAATCGTACTTAGTAATTTATGATTCCTTGAACCGCAAGAAGACCACACAAACAGAGAAGCAGGAGGGGGATGATTTTTAATTTTTGGCGCGATAATAGCCGACTTTTACAATTAATTATCAAGATCTACCTAGCATGCCAACAAGAATGGGGTATTGATAATATATTACGGGGCTTTTTAAGAGCGTAAGCACAACACTAATGAGGAACTACAGAAAATGATACAATGACACTAATTTTAAACTTCTCTTCCTACTTATCTGTCCAAACGAGAACAAACAGTTTGCCAGTCAGTGACTGGTACAGGTTTCCATCATCCGCATTGGTACGATTGATTGCGTTTTGAAATAAAGTTATTATGTCACATACTTCAATGAAACATGATGGCATATTACCTTTTTTTTCAAGCGACGATATTGGCGCTGCCGCAACTCTGACACGTGTTTCAACTGGACGCATCGAACTTTGGCAGCTTCCTCCCGATACCTGCGGTTTTGAAGAACCTTGCGACTTTTTTGGCAGCTAGGACACCGGGGTGTCGGTATGAACTTGCCACACCAAGTCGTTTCAACAAAGCCGCAACAGTTATCGGCGCGCCTATAACAGAGTTGAACCATTATTAAAGAGTGTGCAAAGAAAATGGTATCGACAAATCTGAATCAAATAGTTTCCTTCCCAACTGTGTGCTTTATTAGCCATATGCCCGTACCGACTTTTTTTTGGGAAATCCATTGATTCGCACTGTACCGCTGTTACACGTTTAACGAGGTTCGCGCGCCATAATCATGATAGTATATACATATAAAGTAACGGCAAAATCATCAGATATAATTTTTTCCAAGACAATTTTTTGAAATTTTGCGTGAATCTTCTTGAGCATCGTATTATAATGTGTAAAAAATCTGAGAATATTTCACCGTCTAGTAATCGAGATATTCGAGTGTTTAAAATCGCAATTTTAACATGAAGTCTTATGGGAAGTTGTGAAAAAGACGATTTTTGACAACAAATAACTCGATTTCTAGACGGTAAAACTTTCTCTAATTTTACGCCCAGTTTTAAACAAACTCGGAATTCGTCTAACGCTTGCCTAACGCCTGAACCTCCGTAATTGTGCATTCAAATATTAGGTACATATAATTTTATCACGTATCCCCACAGGCAATGGTTTCAGAAAATCTTCCTTATTATACTATACTTGTCGTACTGATAACAAAATATATACTTACGTTTCCTTCTCGATTCCTATGCCACAACACACGACTTTGTTTTCGAGACGACGTAGGAATTGAACGATTCTTTCGAAAGACGACATGATTGTTCGGCTTCGAATTGTGGCTTGGGTATCGAATGCCTCAATCTGCAATCAAACATAATTGCTGTACCCTACGCAGAAAAAACTATGTACAAGCTTGCAACGGCCGTTACCGTCGAGGAAAGATCACTGTGCACAATGACGCGTAGTCGTGTTCGTGACGTGTGCCGATCGATAAAGACAAAATGGAGAATACTCGGCACTCGTTCACTTCCTCTTCCGGATCACTATCAGATCCTGAAGAATTTAGTGTCGAGCTGATCGCCATCGGATCAGCAAATCCATACGGGAAATCTCGCACGTTATCGTACGCCTATTTAATCATATGAAAAGAATCAAACTAGCTTTCGGTATATTACAATAGACGCAGACAATGGACATTGTTCAACGCCGTTATATCACGACATTTAAATCGAAAAATTGTTCCCCAGGTTTTCTAACGTGTAAAATAGTTTGCGGGCTTACGTTCATTAAGAACAGTTATTCCAAATTGACTAAAAAAGAACATACTCTGAATTGAAAAACATCCGAGGTAATATGTACTTGATGTCTGATTACCAAAATTGCGAAAAAATGTTTAAACACATTTGTTTGGAAAATGACATGAAGCTTCTTTAATGTTGTACAAAAATGAACGCAAATTGGCTTCATCGTACTGAAGTCGAAAATATATATCGTCGAAGATTATAACTTGTAATATGTGCTCTTATGGAAGACTACAAAAATTGTGATTTTATGAATGATGTGAATGCACATTTCATAAAATAACGGTTGCAAAATAAAAACACAGCTTCTCTCTGTATCTTTTTTTCGCTCTCTCGCATACGTCAACTTTCTTTCTGACACGCACATTCATTCACTCACTCACGCATACCCTCTTCCTCTCTCTGCCACAAGTGCTCAACAATATCTCGTTCCTTCATTTTAAAATAAATACAATTTAAAGAGCAAATACTTATACATTGAACAAACATAGTGGCGTACTTCACTGCAAATAGACGATGTTTCAGAGCTGCTTTCCAGCAGATCATCAGCGAACCCATTGTAGCGGTCCTCGATTTTACATTCTCCGAGAGTAGTGCCCTATTGTTAAATAAAGTTAAATTATTTTTATAGCGCGCGCAATTTGCAAAAGTAATTACTATAAAAGATACAATCTGGTAGAATTACGCGATCTTTAGCTACAATAGACAATTGATTTTTTTTCTTAGTCCGCGAACTAATTTTAGTATAGCACAAACGTAATACCGAGTTCGATATTTGATTTAATATAAATACTTAAGTTTACCTGTTTCGGAGTAATGTCCTGTCGGGTTGTAGTGGGTACTTGCTGTGCAACTACGTCGTTGCTCGTGGAACTCATCAAAACTCGTGCACGTTCACCGGACGGTCCAGGTAACGGGTTGCACGGAACGTTTTCCTCCGGTAGACCAACGTTTTCCTGCCAACATAAAAAATAAACAAAGATAATAATAACAAAAAAATAAAATAACCAAAAATAACAAAATAAAATAATAAAAAATATAATAGCCGAGTCTATTATATGTACATGTATAATAATGTCTTGGTTTTCGAATTCGGCTGCTAATTATGAGTTTTCGAATGGCTCGGAGATCTGTCGCTATATTTAAAAAAAGACGCAAAATAGACGAAAAAAAATATATTACTATTACCTTGTTATTTACCGCGATGGGCACAGCATCTGTGGTTAACAAAGGCACGATGCGGGGAATGCTCACAGTTTTCCCATCAGCCGTGTTTATACGATCTTCTCTGACTATGCTATCGTCAGAGAAGTGAAGCTCGCAAACAACATTTGTTGGCAAGTAACGGCGTTCGCTGGCCTCGCTCCATCGCTCTAGCATATGCTGCACGAAAATAAAATGTATGTTACTGATAAAACTAAGTAGATTGAAATTGAATATCCAAGGTTGCAGTCTGAATTACGGTCATAGGGTGCTTAAAGTGCCAACGCGCGTGCTTCAGCATAGGTCATAAGCACTGTAAGCGCAATTCGGACCGCAGCCCAAGTCACTGAACATATCGGGTGCATTGCCGACAACAAAGCACTTAACAGCGCTGCTCAGTATGTTGCTGCCATAAACGCACCGACTTGCATAATAAAGGGTATTTGATGTCTCGCACGGATAGAAACAAACATAAGAACTGAAAATGTTTACCTTTGGAATGCCGAAAATGGATAGCTGCAGCAATCCCATGCGCGTTCGTTTAATTTTGTCGGCATGTCGCCCAGTTCGACACCCCGGGTACGAGCACAGTTTACCCATTCCCGATAAAAGAAATCTAGAAAAAATAACAAATTGAATATAGTTTTTGCATTGCAATTCACGATATGAATTTTGATCTCTCGAGTAAGAAAAATGTCTTGCTCGAGCTGAATTTCGAGTCGGTTCCGAGCGTGAAAAATACACGCCACATAGCATTACAACTCCAATTCAATTAACATTTAATCCACGAATTATAGCAACAAACTTTCTTCTTACCTGCTTGTTATACTATCGTTTTCACTGCACTTTTTTTTTGTTTTTTCGTCGCCTTTCAACCTTAAATTTCATAAAACACTCGACAAAAAATTGTTTACGCGTCCGATGAAATGACAGATGTCATATTTCGCCGGGGTTTATATCCCGCTCACTTCATTTCATCACCAACGCCACACTTCACAGTTAGCTCTCAGCGACGAGAGCGCTCATCGTGGCTCAATTCGAACTAACATCTTTCCTCGCTTTTTCGGTCATGTTTGGGACCATTTCGCCATAAGCGTTCGCACTCCTTTACTCTAGTCTCCCTGCATAAAATCTACGCTCATCACAGGCTTCGTATTAGGATTGAGTCGGGTATACCCCGAAAGTACAGTGGCGCCAGGGTTTCGAAATATCGTCACCCACGCAAATTTTTTCCGATGTGGAAAACATCTGGTTCATGTAGGTATACCCGTTTTGGGGCATTCCTGGCATATCCCGATCAGGATATGATTCGCATAGCTCAATAAACTTAGCCGGCGACTATCAAAATAACCAATTTTTTTTAATGCCAATCGATTGTTAGTCGTTTGTTAGTGTTTGTTAGACAAAATCTAGCGTTTGTTAGACTTTATTTATTAAGTAATACGAAAAACAAATTTCATGTCAAAGTTAGTCGCGCGAAAATGATAATTAATGATTTCGAAGTTTTTTTCATTACCAATCGTTTGTTAGTCATTTGTTAGTGTTTGTTAGTCAATTTTCATCGTTTGTTAGAGCTTTATTTTCATTTAATCGTTAAAAAACTTTCGGCGCTACAGTACGCTGCAAGCCACATGGTGGCAGCACCGTCACAGCGGCCGGGCACCGCTTTGCCGATGTATCTCCTCAATTTCATAAAAATGCTGATTCTTTCAATCCCAATCGATTATTAGTCCATTGTTAGTGATTGTTAGTAAATTTTTATCGTTTGTTAGAGCTTTATTTTTATTAAAACGTTGAAACACTTTCGGCCTGCAGTACGCGGCACGCCGCGTGAAGTTGACAGTATTACCACGATAGCAGAGCATCACTTTGCCAATGTAACTCCTCAATTTCAGCAAAGTGCCGATTCTGCTTATCCCATTCGATTGTTAGACCATTGTTAGGGATTGTTATTCAATTTTCATCGTTTGTTAGAGCTTCATTTTCATTTAATCGTTGAAAAACTTTCGGCCCTACAGCACGCTGTACATCACATGGAGATGGCAGGACCGTCACGGCGGTCGGGCTTCTTCGTTGTAGCTTCCTTTTCTGGAGATTGCCTTGCATCTCTTCCTCCTCTCCAAGGTTATTACAATTGGAAGATGGTCTGATTCGGTTCTCTCCACTATCTCTACCTTCCTAATCATTCGCTCTGCTTGGCTGTTTAACAACACGTAGTCGATGACTGAACCCCCCTCCCCTTGGCTTCCGACATACGTAAGGTTCCCCTGTTTGTCCCCCTCCCATCTCCCGTTTGCCACGATTAAACCATTTTTAACACATAACACTATCAATCTCCTCCCTTCTATGTTCTCTATTTTGTCTTTGGAAATTCGCTCGTTTTCCTGTCCTTCGCCCCCTGCTAAATCCCCCTGCTGGACCCCAATCCTGGCATTAAAATCGCCTATTATTAGCACCGCCTCGTCGTTCTCTTCTGCTTCCTCTATTATTTTCCCCAAATCCCCTTCCAGCTCTCTAAGGTTATTATTATATACGCTTACTAGCGTTCCCTTCTCCTGCCGGTTTCTACCCAATTGTATATTGTTTACCCTCCCCCCTTTCCATTGCTCTATCTTTCCGTTCCCCAGTATTGTTTTTCTAATCCCCAACAAATGTCCTCCTTTCGCTCTTCCCCGCCTCTTTTCTCTTACCGCCGCTCCGGCCACCCATTCGAAATTGCCGTCTCGCTTGTTTAAGTGCTTCTCTGCTTCCTTTTCTTCCATTCATGTTTCCTGGGCCGCGATGATGTCGTGCTCCTTTATCCACCCCCCCCCCCCCCCCCCCCGCCTCTGCCATCGTTCCCATTCCAGCTACATTCCACGATATCACTCGTATCTGCTGCCGAGCTGCTGCTCCCTCTGCCTCTGGTTCCACTGTTGAAACCCCGCTGCCACTTCATATCTATCTCGTCTTCTCTCTCCGTATCCGCTCGCTTCCTCCAGGTCCCCTATTCTCTCATTCCATGTCTTCCATGTCTCCCCCATCTTTATTTTGAGGTATCCTACTCTCGGGTCCTTTCCTTGCCTCCTCATAGTACTCGCGTACTCTTCTATCCACCTCTGCACCTCCCATTCCCTGCAAGTGAGGTCTTCCCATATCGTTCGTCTTCTGACCATTCTTCTTCCCGCTTCTTTCATTATTTTGATCTTGTTTTCCATGTCCGCAACTTCTATTATCGTTTCGTCATTTGTTTCCTTCCATCTTACGATTTTTGGTTTTACTCCTGTTCTCTTCCACACTGCCCTCTCAATGTCCCATACTGTGCCGTGCTTGGATCTGCTCACTTCCTGTACTATGACATTCTTTTTCCTGTCTCTCCTCTCTCCATTCTTCCTACCATTCCTCATGGTTCATGCGTTTTGGCTTCTTTTTCACCAGTTGTCTTATCCTCTCCCCTATTTCTTGGGTTATTGTCCTCCTTTTTCTCCTTACTTCCATCCACCCTTCTCCCTCTATTTCGTCCTCCTCGTACCTCTGCTGTTCCCTGGTTGGCTCTCTTTCCTCCCGATCTCCAGCTTCTATCTCATTTTGATTTTCATCCCGAATACGTTCCTTCCTCTCTGTTAGTTGGTTGGTTATTCTCCCCTCTCCTTTCCTCCTTGCCTGTTCTGTTTTCTCCAATCTACGGTGCAATTCTTCGTTTTCTCGTTCCAGCCACCGTATTGTTTCTTCCTGCTTCTCAAATCGTTCCCTCCATCTCTCCTGTTCTCCTATTAACATTTCTTCCATTTTTTCCCTTCTAATTGTATCACTCTCCTCTTCCGTGTTCTCTCTCCTTGTCTGTTTTTGCTTCTCTTCCCATCTACTCATCATCTCGTCCATCGCCCTTTCTACCATTCCTCTTATTTTGGCTTCACTTCTTTCCTCCCAATCCTCCGCCAGTTTCATCTCTATTTTCCCTATCCGTTCCCTCAGTTCATTTTCCCTGTCAGTACCTCCCTTCTCTCTCATGCTTGCACTTCGGCGGTCCTCCTTCTCTTCTTCCTGCTCTTGGCTTCTCTCATTTACAACTTCTTTTCCTCCTCTCTTCCTTTTTCCGGATCCCCAGCAATCCATGAGCGACCTTGCACCGTATATTTTTCTCTTTTTGATACCGAGTATTCCTCTCGGTCTACCTCTCCTCCTTTTTCCTGTTTCCGTTATTTCGCCTGTCGACTCTTTCTCTCTTTCTTCTCCGGACTCTCCTCTCGATGTTGTTTGCCTGCTTCCCATTATCTCGCTCATGTGTCTCCTTGGCGTTTCGAAAACGGCGCCAGTGCATTCTGTTCCGTATTCCCCGTCGCCGCCATCTACCCCTTGGTCGGTAGGGTGCAGATAGACCTCGCTTGCTGGTTCGGCCGCCTGCCGCTGCCCACCGCCGTCGCCGCCGTCGCTGCCATTGCCCCCGTCCTCGCGTTCACCCGTCTCATGCGCTGTCTCTCTCTCCTCGCTTCCTAACCTCATGTTGTCACCCGACTTTTCTTTTTCGAAAAAACTGCACTATTTTTCCAGCTCGATTGCTCCCCACACTCTACCGTTTTCCTCAACCCTTTCCATGATCTTCCACCAAAATTTACTCAAATCCGCGCCCTCTCACTCACTTTTTTCACCCTCCACCAGATCTCTATGAAATAACGTACGTCTGTATACTATCGTATCCAAACCGGAAGTTCAAGAACTTAAAAGTATAATTTCACTAAATAAATTTAATGAGGGGGGAAACGATAAATTTGAAGAACATAATAAAAATCATATTAATCTTAAAGAAGGAAAATAATTAATAATGCCCTTATTAATATACAGTCTTCGACTACAAATCCGATCATAATTAACATTAACTAATAAAAATAAGCCGGATGAGCAAAACCCATGGGCAATCATTATTAATAAACCGCCACTAACCCCCATAACAAAAATAAGTTAATATGCCAGCTATTATTAGGCCCATATGAACAATTGATGAATAAGCAACTAATATTTTTATATCAAACTTGTATTAAACAAATAAAACATCTAATTAACCCCCCCCCCCCCCTATTAACCTAATAATAATAAAATATTTATTAAAGTTGATTCTCAACTTTAATATAAATTGTAAACATCGCAACATACCATATCTACCCAATTTTAATAAAACACCCGCCAAAATTATAGAAGCGGTAACCGGAGCTTCTACATGTGCACGAGGAAGCCAAGAATGAACTATATATATAGGCATTTTCACAAAAAAAGCTAATATTAAGGATATAAATGTCCAACCCACTAAACCACTAAATTCTTCAAAATCTAATAATATAAATATTAAAGAACTGTTAATATTATATATCTATATATATATATATATACATATATATATATAACCATTAAAAATAAAGGTATTGAACCAAAAATAGTATATAGTATTATATAATAACCCGCTTGTACCCGCTCAACTCGGTACCCCCACCCTAAAATTAATAAAAAAATTGGGATTAACCTAACTTCAAAATAAATATAAAATTAAATTAAATTTATTGAAGAAAAAAATATTATTAAAAATATTATTATAAAAAAAATATTATTAATATAAATAATGTTGGAGGTTTAAATATTCGCGCCCGTACATCGCGCTCGCCAAGCGAGCCGTCCTAAAGAGCGTGGCGCCACCGCCCCATGTCGCTGGCGATGCACGCCATGCTTACTTCCCATGCATCGTGCAGAGACTTGCAGGACGGACGCATGTTGCTCTCGTTGTTCACTTACACATCTAAATAAAGTTTATCTGAAATACCGCAGAGTGTTATTTTCGTTTTCCTTTCGTCGTCCCAAACTGCCGAAACTCTAACAAATAATATAAAAATTCAATATTAATTTTAAATTCCTAATCATAATTATTATTAAAAAAATTCACAATGTTAATATAATTAAACCCCACGAATAATAATCTAACCCTATATTATAATAAATATAAAAATACTTAGAAATTAAACCCATATTTATCATTAATATAAAAAAATAAATATAAATGAAATATAAACTTTAAAGGAAAATATAATTAATTTATAATTATTTAATAATTTTATTAAAATAAATTGAAATAAAATAAATATACCTAATATTATCATATTTTGAATGTTATTGAATTTAAATAATCATTACCGTGTAGCCGCACTAATAAAACTATTAAAGAAATCCCCAAAGCCCCCTCACATACCATTATTACTATTATAATTAAAATTAAACTTTATATAAATTGTTAAAATAAATAAAAAATAAATTATTCTAATAACCAAAAATTTCAACCTAATTAAAATCATCTTTTGCTATGAAATAGCAAAAGATGATTTCTGTATAAAATTAATAAAAATATTGATACCAAAAATATATTAAAAAATAAATAAAATTCTATATTTATAAATATAATAAACTTATCTTATACAAATTATAGCTCAAAAAAATTGTATTTAATATCTTTAATCTCCAAAATTAATATTTTAATTTTAATTACTTTTTGAAAAAAAAAATAAGTTATATATGGCTTTATAGTTTATTAAAAACATTAATTTTGTAAATTAAAAATAATTTAATAATTTAAAGCTACATATTTAATTATTTACATTTATTAATTAATTTTAGAATAATTATTATTCAACTAATATACAAGCAGAGGAAAAAAGTGGTGGGAAGAGAGAAATATTGGGACGAAGGAACAACAAAGGGAGAGATCAGAGAGATTTGGGCAAAAATGAGGTGCGGCAGTGTGGGCAGGGAGGCAGAAAAAAGTTTTAAAGGAACAAGATGCAGGGTGTGCGAGAAGGAAGAAGAGACGCTGGCGCACATATGGGAGTGCGAGGAGACCTGGGGGATGATGGGAGAGGAAGCCCGCAGAAAGTATGAGAAGTGGGAAGAAAGACAGAGGATGGAATCGAAAGGTGGATGGAGGAAGGCTTTAGAGGGGGAAGTCATAGTGGAGGAAATGTGTGAGGTAGTCAAACAATTTGAGAATATGGCGAGAAAAAAGGATAGGACGCAGGAGGCTGTAAATAGATGAAAGAATGTAAGAAGGAAGAGAAGGATGTAAATAAAGAAAAAGGGAATGGGCAATGGGGAATTAGAGCATAAGGAAGATGATTAGGAATTAAGCATAGACATAAGGAAGGAGCAAATGTAAAAGCCCGTGCGGGTAAACATTGGAATAAAGGATTACTACTACTACTACTTATTCAAGTAATAATTATGTTATTATTAATAAATCCGTAAAAAAAAATTATTTTTCACCCTATTAATTTAATAGTTATTTTAATATTACTTTTATTTAATATTAATTTTTTAATATTATTTGTATTAACTATTAAAATAAACATTTTAATAAAATCATGAATTTCTTATATAATATTCTTAATAATAATTGGAGGTTTATTAGTTATTCTAACATATATTATTAGATTATCTAATAATAAATTGTTTAAACTAAATTTCAATGACCTAAAATTATTTACATTCAAAACAATCATATCTTTAATAATTTTTATTGTCATAATAAATAATAATAATAATAATAATATTTGATTAGATAATAAAATATTATTTCTTAACTATTACAATTATAATTTAAGAAATATATTCAACTATAATTCAATTTTTAATCTTTTCCTAATAATTTACCTATTTTTTGCTATATTATGCATTATAAGTATTTGTAACAAATATAAGGCCCCTATCCGTCAATTATACTTATATGAATAAATCAATTTAAAAAAGAAAATTTTTTTTTAGGATTATTAACAACTCTGTTATTAATTTACCAACCCCTCTTAATATTTCAATTTGATGAAATTTCGGCTCATTATTAGGATCATGTTTAATAACACAAATTATTTCAGGACTATTACTATCTTTCCATTATTGTGCAAATGTAAGTTTAGCATTTAATAGAATTATTCACATTATACAAGATATCAATAACGGCTGACTAATTCGACTAATTCATATAAATGGAGCATCAATATTTTTTATTTGTTTATACAGGGTGGCCCACATAACTCTTAACAGCTGAATATTTCGGAAACTATTTGTCCAATCAAAAAGTTGTTCATGAGAAAGTTTTATGCTTTCGAGGGGCCTTTCTAACTACAAAAATATGAAGTTACTCCCTGCCCCCCTTTATGGAGGGCAGGGGGTAACTTTACAATTTCAAACGGGACCCCCTATCTGACAACAAAATGTTTCAAATAAAATTTATTTGTTTTTTCCCGTAGAATACAACCATCTAACATTTTATAGGGGGTCCCGTTTGTAATTATAAAGTTACCCCCCGCCCCCCATAAAGGGGGGCAGGGAGTAACTTCATATTTGTATAGTTATAAAGGCCCCTCGAAAGCATAAAACTTTGTCATAAACAACTTTTTGATTGGACAAATAGTTTCCGAAATATTCAGCTGTTAAGAGTTATGTGGGCCACCCGGTATATTCACATTGGGCGCGGAATTTTTTACGGTTCCTACAATCTAATAAAACCTTGATTTAGCGGAACTTTAATTTTCCTATTAACCATGGCATCAGCCTTTATAGGATAAGTTTTACCATGGGGGCAAATATCATTTTGAGGGGCAACTGTAATCACTAATTTTATTTCAACAATTCCTTACTGTGGGCAAATAATTGTTGAATGAATCTGAGGAGGATTTGCTATTAATAACCCAACTTTAAATCGATTTTTTTCATTCCACTTTATTTTTCCTTTTATTGTATTAGCGATAGTAATTGTCCATCTAACTTTAATTCATGAAACGGGTCAAATAACCCCCTTGGATTAAATAGAAATTTAAACAAAATCCCCTTTCATATTTATTTTTCCCTAAAGGATTTATATGGTTTTATTATTATATTTTTTATTTTAATATTAATAAATTCCCTAATTCCATATAAATTAAGTGGCCCTGACAATTTTTCTATGGCTAACCCCCTATCGACCGCCCCCCCCCCCCCCCCCATATTCAACCCGAATGATATTTTTTATTTGCATACACAACTTTATGTTCGATCCCCAGTAAATTAGGGAGGGGGGGGGGGGATAATTGCATTACTAATATCAATTTTAATTTTACTAATTATGCCATTTATTTCATCCAATAAATTTCAACCCCTAAGATTTTACCCTATAAGGAAAATTTTATTTTTTCTGTTTTTTAATGTAATAATTCTATTAACATGATTAGGAAGATGTTCTGTTGAAACCCCATTTGTTGAAGCAAGACAAATTATTACATTTAATTATTTTTCTTATTACTTTATTAACCCATTTCTTATAAAAATTTGAGATTCATATATTTATAAAAAATTATAGATAATAAGCTTTATTAAGTATATGTTTTGAAAACATAAGATAGAATTAAAAATTCTATTATCTTTATTAATAAAAATATATCTTTAATAAATATAAATCTTGTTGTGCCCCCCAACTCTCGTTACGTGGGAACGAGATATTCGAGGACGGGTTCTTTAGGGTTACCAAAAATGAGCGCACTCCAACTCCGAAAACTACGATACTAAACGGGCGAATTTATTAACACAATACAAAGATTTAAGTTACTAATCGCGATCGAACTTAGCGCCTCGAGACCGACGACTTATCGCTCTTGCTGTTGCTAAGAGACTGCCTAATCGAAGCATCGGCGTATTGGTCGGTGCTCGGTGCTTCGGCAAACTTCCCACGGATCTGCTTTGGGCATTGCACCGTCAGCAGCGCGTGCGGCCCAAAGTCACCCTCAAAACTGTGACTTTGGCAGAAAACGCTGATTCGTTTCCGTCGTACGATATTGGAACGCTTTTCTATCGGTTGCCAAGCGCTACAGCAGCGCAATGATTAGTGCTTGCATTCAAGGCACAACATTCCTCCCCCTTAGGAGGACGAAATCTAGTATTTCGACGATTTATAACAAATTTTTTTTTTTTCCTTTTTTTTTTTTAGCAGGTGGTCTCTTGGCTTACAATGTTTTTTGTAGTACAATATCGTCTTATCTCTATCGTGGTTATAATCCCCTTTTGTAACAGGCGTTTTTGTTATGTTAATTCCCAATATGATTATTATACGCCTTTTAATTTAATTACCCTTTAAATTGGTGTCATATGTATCTTTTCGTTCATCCCACGTTTCAGTTTGTATTTTACATTATACCTTTATGCAGTACTGGTGCGTGGTGAGTTTCGTTTAAATGACACCTTGAGTGGTCTCGGCGTATCTTTACGCTTACGGTTGGCGTTAGATCGGCTGGGTGCGGAGTAAGTAGGATCATTGTTCTCCGCTGTAGGTTGCACTTTTCGGCGCTTTCTATAGGTATAGACACAGAGTATAATTATTACGATTGGTATTATACCGCTTAACGAATAGTTTCCTAGAATATGTATATAGTTAGAATTTATAAAGTCGTCAGTTTCCATTTTTGACTTTAATTTTTCGATTCTTTCCCCTATTTGGTTTATTTCTAAAGGATCAATTACTATTTTGTGTGGGAGAGGGTGGTTCATATGACGGTGAAAAACTTCTGATTCGTTTGCTAAAAATGACAAATTATACGGTGGTAAAAATGACACAGATAGTTCTTGAGTGATTTCTCTTAACGTTTCTAGTCTAAAATTCGCAGATGTGACGGAGCATTTACCATCCAGAGCCAGTATGCCAGTGTCGATTATTGTAACGAGTTTTGCTATACTAGTCTTACATTTAATTGTCAGCATATCTTCCGACGGTGCCGCGTATAGCCACCGGCCTGTTCCCTCGAGTGCTATAATCAGTGTATTATTTAAGTGTACTATGCGTCGTTTACAGCTTAAGGTTTCGGGATGTTCTCCCAAGTATATACCTATTTCACACGGTATTTGCGTTCTTATAATTTGCGTCGCATGTTTCGGGTGACAATAGTATTCATTATTTTTACGTTTACAAGAATGTAATTCGTTCTCGCTTAGCGGAATATAACTTCTATGTTCTCGATTGATTATTGCGTATTTTGTGGAGGTTTCGATAAACTGGAATTGATTGTGGTTCGTTTTTACTGGTAGAGGGTAAATTTTATTTATACTATATTCTACGCTTTCGGTGAGAGGTATTTTCAATAATAATACAAGGGTATTTGAACTACAGTATGCTCCCACTTCCGTTACTTTGAGTAGGTTGTTTATTTCGCTTCGTCGAATAACGGTTGGGAAATTAAGTCCTTTAGGTAAATGTAATGAAGCGCTGGCTAGATACTCTGTTAAGCTTTTGGGTGAAAGAATTGTCGGGTTGATTATCCCTTTCGGTAATTCTACTAGGAAATTCGCCAATCTTCGGACGTCATTCAGTAGTGATTCTACGATAATACTAATTGCTGTAATCTTTTCGTCCATTTGTTGTCTCGTCAGAACGTCTAACACTTGGTTTGAAAAACTATCTTCTATTTGGGCTACTAATTGTCTGAGAGCATTTTCATTAGCTGTTAGATGGTTCGTGGTTTTATTGAACATTGCTACTGTGGATTCTAAAATTTGTAAATTTTCTTTTAGTGCGTCTTCTGTCGTTTTTTGTCTTAGATCAATTGCCATAATTTCTTGATGAATTTTTTGAGCGTCGTTTGCGTCCATATTTCCTGTGATCGATTTGATTATTGATCCTAGACCATCGATTAATCCTCTTTTCTTTATTCGTTTATTAGTTCCTGTTATATCGTATATAGCTTCTACCTCGTGTTCTATCTTATCTAACATGGGTACGAGCGACTCAGTTATAACTGTACATAACGCATCGCTTCGGGCTACACGGCATGTTTTCAAAAGATTTTTTAGTGACACTCTTACATTCGCTTCTCTCAAAGCAATTGGTTTGAGATCCATTCGGATTACCATTTTCCAAATATCTCGGATGACGAATAATGTTCCGACTTCTTCATAGTAAATTCCCGGTGAAGATGTAAACTTTTCCAGGTGGAAAGTTTCCTGGGTTTCTTTTGCGTAGTTTATGCTGGGTCCAAATATTGCCATAGTAAGCCTGTAATAACGAATAAGAATAAGAATATTTGTGTGCGTGTGTGTGTGTGTTTTTTTTTTGTTTTAATGAGAGATGTACGGTTTAATCCGGTTAACATGGACGTGGATCGTCCTGCGACCACGGCCGATGATATAATTCACTTCAGATTCTTGACTTCGCACTGTATAAGGTCCTGTCCACTTGGGGGTTAACTTAGCGGATCTTCCACGACGCAGAGTGGTGTCGTGTAGAAGTACCAGATCACCCGGTCGGTACTCGGTTCTATCTGTGGTTTTGTCACTCTCTTCCTTTACTTTTTCCTTTTTCTGCATTAAATTTTCTCTCGCGATTTTCCATGTCGCGCGGAGCCGCTCTCGTAGTTCTGAGACATAATCATCATAATTATATGTCGTTCGAGGTGTTTGTGTTAACGATGTTGGTAACTCGGCAGTCTGTCCAAATACCAACTCGTACGGCGTGTGCCCTGTCGCCGTGTGTGGGGTGGTGTTATACGTGAACATTGCGTATGGTAACCACTCGTCCCAATCTCTCTGATCTTCTCTAATAAAATGTTTTAAATATTCCGCCAAAGTTCGATGTGATCTTTCCAATGCTCCATTCGATTGCGGGTGGTACGCTGTAGTCTGAATCTTTTTAATATGTAATAATCTGCACATTTCTTTAAAAAGTTCACTGAGGAAATTCTTCCCTTGATCCGATAGAACAAATTTTTGTGTGCCGTATTTGCATACAATTTCTGTTGCGAATTTTTTCGCGACTTCTTGTGCTTCTTGTGTAACGAGGGGAATCGCTGCACTATATTTTGTTAAAGCGTCCTGAAAAGTTAGGATGTATTTATGTCTTTGTTCCGTCTCTGGGAGTGGTCCTACTATGTCAACTGCACATTTTTCAAAGGCTCGTCTTGGTGTGTCGGTGATTATCATAGGTGCTGTTTTTACTTTCGCAACTTTATTTTTTTGACATTTATCACATGTTGCTACGTATTCCCTTATATCTTTAGTCATCATTGGCCAGTTGTATTTCAATTTTATTCTTTGTGTCATTCTTTTCACTCCGGGGTGGCCGCCGAGAGGAGTGTCGTGATATTCTCTGAGTATCGTGGCTCGTTCTCTCTCGCTCGGGCACGCTCGGTCTATATTGAGGCTTTCCGCCTCGCTCTCACTTGAATATGGAGCTATCTCGCTCGCGACCGTTTCTACGTCGGAATCGCCGTCTCGTGTTTCCTCTCTCACATGAAGCTCTTCCTCGTTCTCATTTGTATTGGTCTTAGCTATCTCGCTGGGACTTTGATTCGCGACCTTGGCGTCTGTGACGATACTTGGCTGCTTCTTCGGTCTTCCTCGCGGGCGGTTGATCAGCTGTGCGGGCCCGGTGGCCGGCGTGGAACTCATATTATTCTCGACTGGTGCCGGACAGGAAGCAACCTTTCGCGGCCTGCCTCGTTTGCGTTTTTCGCTTTCCTTACCTTGTGCATTATTTGTCGTTGTCCCTTGTGATTGTATAATGACATACATTCGGCTTAGAGCATCTGCGTTCGTATTTTTTTTCCAGCTTTGTATTCGATACTGTACTCGTATTCTTCTAGTTTGATTCTCCACCTCATGAGTCTTGATCCGGGATCTTTAGTGTTGAATAACCACGTAAGAGGTTTGTGGTCCGTGACAACAGTAAATTTCGTTCCATAAATGTATGGTCGAAACTGAGTTACTGCCCAAACAATAGCTAGCATTTCTTTTTCCGTTGTTGAGTAATTGACTTCGGCTTTATTGAGTGTTCGACTAGCGTAGCAAATCGGTAAATCTTCTCCGATTTTCCCTTGCGATAGTATAGCTCCAATCGCTTTATCCGATGCGTCCGTTGTGACGACAAATGGCTTTTGAAAATCTGGATACTGTAAAATTGGTGCCGTGCTGAGAATGTCTTTTAATTTATCAAAAGCTAGTTGACAGTTCTTCGTCCATTCAAATGTTGTTTCTTTCTTCGTCAGATCCGTTATTGGCTTGGCGTATTTTGAGAAATCTGGTATAAATTTTCTGTAATATCCTGCGAGTCCTAGGAATGATTGAATTTCTTTCACATTTTTTGGTATAGGAAATTGTTGAACTGCTTTGATTTTTTCGGGGTCAGGCTTGACTCCGATTTCCGTTATTACATGACCCAGTTATTGAGTCTCTTTTCGCAGAAACTGACATTTTTTCGGTTGGATTTTTAGTTTGGCTTCCCGTAGCTGTTCGAATACTTCTCTCAGTCTCTTGTTGTGTTCTTCGAGTGATGATCCGTATACAACGATGTCGTCCAGATATACATAGCACTTTATTCCTTGTAAACCGGCTAGTACCGCGTCCATTAATCTTTGAAACGTCGGTGGCGCGTTTTTTAACCCAAAAGGCATTCGGTTGAATTCATAATGCCCTAGCGGTGTAGAGAAAGCAGTTTTTTGTTTGTCTTTCTCTGCCATGGGTATCTGATGAAACCCTGAGGCGAGATCGAGAGTTGTAAAATATTTTGCTCTTCCTAACTGGTCTAATATGTCAGTGATATTAGGCAGAGGATATGAGTCTCCTTCGGTTACTTCATTGAGTTTCCGAAAATCTACCACTACTCTCTTTCGGATGTTGCCTTCTGCGTCCGATTTTTTGGGGACGACAAGTAGAGGAGCATTCCACGGGCTCTTACTTGGCCGAATAATATCTTCTTCGAGCATTTCCTTGGTTTGTTTCATTATCTCTTGTTTATGAGTTTCCGGAAGTCTGTAAGGACGAACTTTAACTGGGTTTGTTCCTTCTTTAATTACAATTTGGTGCTCGACTACGTCGGTGCTTCCCAATTTCTCTCCTTCGAGATGAAATACATCTGAGTATTCTTCGCTGAATTCGCGTAGTATTTTTTCTTCTTCCATATTTAAGTGACAATTTCCTTTGATTTCTTCCCAAAGTTTTTTGTGACGTTCGATCTCGTCCTTTTTGCTGACTACATTTATTATTTCTGTTTTATCCGGTTCTCCATTTTCATTTTTGATTTCTTCTATTTCCACCGTTGGTCTGTCGATTTTCACTTCCTCGCTGCGGGAGTTTCGAACGAGTATTGGGCAAGTATATCCATACGGTTCGACTATGCTTTCACCTACCTTTATTCCTGGCAGAATCTCTGTGGCGGCGACGCAGCCTATGTTCGCCGTAAGTGTCTTCGCGTATAAAATATTTTCTGAGCGAGGTGGTAATTTAATCTTTTTATTTCCGTCGAATAATGGTATAGGGTGTCCATATATTTTGATGCATTTTCCGCCTAGTATATCGACATTATGTTTTCGAATAAAATCCATGCCGAGTATACCATCTACGTCGAGTGGTACATCGTCGTCGATTACGAAAAAACCATGTTTGACATCTACCGCGGGGGTTTCGATGACAAGCTCGATTTTGCACAACGCAAAAAATTTTAATCCGCCTATTCCTTTTAATTCGACCGTTTCCTCAATTATTTCTGTTTCTTCGCATAATAAACCTCTCTTTATGAGACTGCACTGGGCTCCAGTGTCTCCTTTCAGCGTGATAATTTTTCTTTTTGCTTGAGGCGATGATATACAAAAATCGCTCGGGGCGTCGTCGTGGTTAAACATTTTTACCTCGTATATTGTCTTGTCTCTGTGTAAAAGGTTCCTTTTGAACGAACCTGTAGCGGGCTGTCTGGGGCCTTTACCGGGATCTCTTGTTACAGAGCTATCCGCGACGGTGATCGTATTTAACGCGAGGGAGCCGATTGTCTTTTTATTTCCATTCATACTTTTACTCCCTTCTGACTGTTTATTTTCATTAAATCTGCCTTTGTTTGTGTTCCATTGATTTTGATTCGGTCGTCCTTGCGAACCCTGACGGGGCGGGAAATTATTCCCTTGTCCCTGCTGATTGATGGTCTCTTGACCATTTTCTCTAATCCTCTTCCTGCATTCTTTGTACATGTGGCCCTGCTTATTGCAATAATAACACGTCACATTTAGCTGATGCACGACTCTTGTTGGTGCTGGCAAACTGAATCTACCGTACGTCGGTGCGGAACTACGATAGTCTTTGGCCATATGTCCCTGTTTTTGGCATTTATTACACGTAATCGGTGCACGTTTTTCGGTATGAATTTGTCTATTAATCGAATCTACTCCCCGTACTGTTTTTTCTTCTTCCATGGCTCCTTTTAGAGCTGATCCTAAATCCTCGTAGCCTCGGGCTTTTACAATTATTTGATACTCGCGCCGGAGTCCTCTTTCAAAATTATGTAATGCTAATTGCCTCACGTATGCCTCGATTGTCTTTTTCCCGGCTTCGGTTGCTTCTTTCGCGATGCTTGCATCTATTAATTCCATCATAATAGTCTCGAGTCGTTGGCCGTATGCTAAAACGCTCTCGTTTGATTTCTGCTGACATGTGTTGAAATCTACTTGCAGTGCTGCGACTGTGCGACGCGTTCCGTATAACGCGGTCATTTCTTCTTTAAATTTTTCGAACGTATCTATTCGTTTATAACGCGTGTCTTTTTTCGCTTTCCCCACTATTTTCGTTGCTAAAACGGACTCTAATAATGATCGCTGCTCTTGGGGTAATACGCTTTTATGGGTATAACTATAGGCCTCGATTATATCGTCTACGTCGTTCGGTTTTGTACCGTCAAAGCATGGTATGAGACTTCGAGCCTCTTTTAAAGACATGTATTCGTCTTCCTGTGTTCGTGGCATCTTATCTGTATTAATGTTTAGCAATGAAAAATCTTGAACGTTAATTGCTAGTCCGCGTTCGGTCTCTATTAAGTTTGATGATTCTTCAGAATCCGCTAAAAAGGGTTTTTTCTCATTCGTTTCTTGGCGGAATCGTCCACGTTTCGTCGCTATACGGCGTGAGGGTACAGGGCGCGATTCGGGCGATTCGTCAGAGCTAGTTACCACTCGCGGTCTTTTTCTGCGCTGTTCTTCAACTAGTTCGTCTCCTGAACGGGTATATTGTATACTTCGCTCGAAAAATGACTCTAAGGATCGCGATAATTCAGGGTTACCTGGCAGTCGGTATAACTTATGACGCTCGTCGTCGTCTGACATTAATTTATTTTTGGCTTTGGAAGGTTATCATGCATAAATGTTCCGTCACTTACAGTAAGATGATTCTCTTCATGTCGGCTGATGACGATGGCAGTGAGTCTCTGTAGTCGCGTTGATCGGCTCGGGAAGCTCCTTCTCGTTACTGGCCTCCGGGAAGGTGATCACGTTGCTGAGTCTCCCTTGTCGTCGTGACGTGATGAATCTCTGAGGATGGGTCAATCTCTCTCCCAATCCTCGGGATGTGGTCGGAATTTTCCTGCTGCTGTTTTAGGTACCTTCTTAATTCTTCCGACTCGATCGGGTTTCACTTAAATTTTCGTTTCTTGCTCGGCGAGGTGATTCCGTTACTGACACTCGCGTTACTGTTCGTTCACCAGTCTATGGTATGTATTCGTGAATTGTGGTATCCCACCGCTGCCACCAATGTTGTGCCCCCCAACTCTCGTTACGTGGGAACGAGATATTCGAGGACGGGTTCTTTAGGGTTACCAAAAATGAGCGCACTCCAACTCCGAAAACTACGATACTAAACGGGCGAATTTATTAACACAATACAAAGATTTAAGTTACTAATCGCGATCGAACTTAGCGCCTCGAGACCGACGACTTATCGCTCTTGCTATTGCTAAGAGACTGCCTAATCGAAGCATCGGCGTATTGGTCGGTGCTCGGTGCTTCGGCAAACTTCCCACGGATCTGCTTTGGGCATTGCACCGTCAGCAGCGCGTGCGGCCCAAAGTCACCCTCAAAACTGTGACTTTGGCAGAAAACGCTGATTCGTTTCCGTCGTACGATATTGGAACGCTTTTCTATCGGTTGCCAAGCGCTACAGCAGCGCAATGATTAGTGCTTGCATTCAAGGCACAACAATCTAATATAATCTAAATATTAACATTAAAGACATAGGCAATATTATTAATCAACATATAAACATTAATAAGTCATACCGAAAACGAGATAATGACCCACGTAACCAAATTACTAAAAATCTAATTAATATAATTTTTAAATAAAAATAAATACTATAATAATCCCCCCCCCCCCCAAATATTAGACTAAAAAAACATCTTAAAAATAAAATTCTAGCATATTCTGATAAAAAAATTAAAATAAACCCTGAACTTATACACTCAGCATTAAAGCCAGACACTAACTCAGACTCTCCCTCAGAAAAATCAAAAGGTGTCCGATTAAGCTCTGCTATTGCCCTAAAAAAAATTATTATCAAAGGAAATATTAAAACTATAAATCAAACATCTTTCTGATATAAAAAAAAAATATTAAAATTAAATTCTTCTAAAATTAAGAATGGAGAAATTATAATAATAGATAAACAAACTTCATAAGAAATTGACTGGGCTAAGGAACGAACTGCCCCTAATATTGAATAAGAAGAATTAGCAGACCACCCTGAAATTAACAGACCATAGGATCTAACTCTTAAACAACAAAATAAATAAATTAATCCTAAATCCAAAATTATCAAATTATTAAAAAATGGGTAAATTAAACATATTATTAAAATTATAATTAATATAAATATCGGAACCACTAAATAATAAAATAAATTAGATTTATATATAAAAAAAATTCTTTGGTTATTAACTTGATCGCATCACTAAAAGGTTGAAAAATCCCCATATTATACCCAACTTTATTAGGGCCCTTTCGTAACTGAATAAACCCTAAGACTTTACGTTCTAATAAAGTTAAATAGGCGACTGAGATTAAAATTACAATTAATACTAATAATAATATGTAAAAAACTATTAATAAATAAATAAAAATTTGTTTAATATATTGTTTCTAATTTATATATCATATAATTAAATTCTAAATTTAATGCACTTTTCTGCCAAAACAACCTAATTAAAATTATTCATAACATATAAATTATTTAATATATAAAGTTCTTTGGTACAAAAATGTAAATTTTATTTAAAGATAGAAACCGGTCTGGCTCACACCGATCTGAACTCAAATCATGTAAGATTTTAATGGTCGAGCAGACAAAAAATTTTAAACTTCTTCATTTAAATTTTTTCTTAATTCAACATCGAGGTCGCAAACTTTTTTATCAATATGAACTCTCCAAAAAAATTACGCTGTTATCCCTAAGGTATTTTTTTTCTTCTAATCTAAATTTCAAGATCATATATTCATAAATTTATTATTTGTGAAATGAGGAAATTATTGAACTCGGGGCTAAAGTTTAATATGTAAGTAAAAAATTTAATTCTATTATTTTCATGATATTCAGATCAATCGAGCTGACCGGACGTAGGTGGAAAAAAAATTTCGAAAAAAAAATCTGAAAAAATTCTCCTGAACTCAACAAGAAGTAATACAACGTTTTGCTATCTTGAGGTTTTGTTGTAAACTTCATCGTTTTTGTCCTATGGAGCAATTTTGAAATTGTCTATTTTTTCCCAAAAAACGACATATCTTTGGAAAAAAAAAATTGTAAACAATTTTCTCAGAAATGACCTTGAAGCTTAGACTTCCCCCTTTATGAGCATTATGAAAGAAATTCGTTAAACATTTTTTGCTGTAAACGGGGTCCACTTGCAAAAGACGAAAAAAACGACCAAAAATTGTCGTTTTCAAAACTGGATACCAATTTTAAAAAAAATCGTAAAAATTTTTTAAAATAGTCAAATGACGTAAAATCCCTGCTCTTTAAAATGGTGTTGGTTAAATTGACCTAAGCCAACGGCGAAATGGCACAAAAAACCGTACCGGCACTGTTTTTAACTTTTGTCCGAAAACTTTCCGCCGGTAGTGTATATGTATATTGTAACGGTAGATATCCATCCTACAGCGCCACGATCGCCGATACCTGAAAAAGAAAGAGAAAAGAGAATTAGACAAGGATATAATTTTAGGGGTTAGTTGGGATAGAAACCAACAGACAGTGAGCTTTCTCGTCGTGAGAAAATTACGTCAGCGCCTCATGCGGAATTTTTTCACACTATTTTCTCGCTGTTTCGCAAAAACTTTCGGTATTTTCTTTCTGAAAACTAGATCCTTATTTGTGCAGCCAATTTTGCATCAAATTGAATAAATCAAAGCTCAAAATGTGCGTTATTTAATGCTCGAGTGCATGAGAATCGTACATTTCGCTAGAATCTCTGCGTTTACGAAGAATTGTCTGATTTCTCCAATGATAACCTGAATCTGCAACATTTTTTTCAAAATTTTGGAAAAACACGATTCTCATGCACACTGTGCCATAATTTTCTATGTGCTCGTCAAATTTTAACTTGATCGGTTGCTCAGTGCATCTAGAAATAGAGATCGCGTTTTCGATATGCTCGTCGGCTGTAACGCTTCCTCGTAAGTAGTATTCACTTCAACAAAATTTATAATTCTTTTGATGTTAAACAATTTGTTTAGGTCACTCCGGGTGGTGGTCCGTCGCCAATGAACAGGACCCACATTTTTTCAAGTACCCGGATCTCCCAATCTCCAGACGTTCGCCGAGTATCGCAGGTCATCGAATTTCAAGCCAATCAAACGGTATGTTAACTACTACGACAGACTAGGTGTTAGGAGCTGAGCTTTCGCGGACATGCACCCGTGAACACTCAGCTCATCGGTAGAGACGAATGTCCCGATCTTATCTTTCTCTTTTATCTTTAAGTATAATACGCGCGCAGGCGCCGCTGCTCTCTCTTCGTACGAGTAGAGTCATGTGCGGCAAGTGTGCGCACTTGAGCTTTGAAATGCCATAAAATCGAAAATTCCAAGTTTAATGCAATAAAACTACGTTAATTGGTTAGAGTGGTTATTAAGCAATAACTTGACGATAGAAATAATATTCGTCAACGGCCCGAATTCTCAAAAATTGACCAAAACAAACATAGTCTGAAATGCGTACACTTACCCCAATATAGGGGTAAGTATGCGCAGCAGTGTGGGTAAGGGTGCGCGACATAAAATGACGAAATTTTGACCGATTAAATAAAAATAACCAGTCGTAGAAACATGACAAATTCTTATTTATTATTATTAGATGTTTTAAAGGTACTAATAAAAAACAATTTGAAAACAAGAGTAAACTTCAATAAGATGAATTGTAACGAACATTGACGGCATTGATATTGTACCTTTCGATCCTGAAACAAAATATTGCAGTATTAATACGAAGTTTTTGAAACGGGGTAAGCGTGCGCATGCACACACTTACACAACAAGCATGTGCGCACACTTACCCCAACCCATCAAAACGAGATTTCATCAAAATAGTTCGGGATTGCGTCACCTCAAAAATTGAAAAATTTTTACTTGTCAAACTGAATACTACGTAGTACTCGATGATAAATATGAAACGTCCAAAATGGGCACAAGTCTACAAAAGATTGGACGCCAAAAATAGCAAAATATCGTAACGATTTGAGCAAAAAATTTTACTTACCTGCTACAACAAAACGGCGCATTAGGGGCTACTAAAAATCGACCTCTTCGCAGGACGTCGCACGGGACACTAAATATGGGAGGTGCGACGCTTAAGTTATAAATCGTTCCTGAGATATTTCATATGCGCACACTCACCCGCTGCGCACACTTACCCCACATGACTCTACTACTTTTCAACATATATAATTTCGGAAATATTAATTATTTTTAATGTTGTTACAGATCCACCGTTTCATACGAGAGTCTAATTATTGCTATGCGTTGTCAGTACTGCGGGTGTTGACCCACCATACATCATTCATCACTCATGTCAGTAAAATGAAAGTTAGAGATGATCAGTTTGGTCGGATACTAAAGGACGTCAAGGAATACCACAATGGCAATCCAGTCGTGCGGTTCGAGGAGAGCATCCGCCAATGGAATGCGTCGCGTCTCGGAACCATACAAATGGATGGGATTACGCCGGTTGATATATTGGAGTTCATACAATCATTATTTATGGATATCAACCGGCATTATCCCACATTGTACAACGAAATACGATCAACGTGTCGGTCGAGTGGGACGTGCGGCACGTGCGATGCTCTCCTCGAAAAAAATGAAACATACTTCGTCGTCGAGTTGACGGACGAGGGATTAGGAGTATATTCATTTCTGAATTCCCTTACTGCTAATCACTTAGCATGTCGTGTTGCGGGCCACGCCGGAGGTGCTGCGACGATAACCCTTAACTTGGGGATCATCCTATTCGTGAATATCAATGTTCCGCATATACTAATCGATTTGGACATCCCCGGGTATGAGATAATGGGCGTAATCACTACAGCAAGACGACGGTCGGAAGGAATGCACCATTATCTCGTGCATATAAAGCAGCCCAATGGAACGTGAGTAAAAAAAAAAGAAAAAATTAAAAACTTATAGTTCTTAGGGTCCCGTACCTTAAAATGAAAAACAGAACCCTTATAAGATCGCTCCCATATTAAAATTTCTAATTAACGTATCGTGTGAGGTATCGTTTGAAAGAGCTATCTAAAAATTCTAAAAATATTTTACATCGACTCGACGCATCCGCTCCACCCGCCTGGGCCCTTTCTTCCTTCCACTTCACTCCTACATTTCTCCTCGCTTTATTTTCATAATCAGTTCTTCTCCATTATCTATTCGAGTACGACGTGCACCCCCTCGAATTTAGAACTTATATTAAACGACCATCCTGTCAATTCATAGCTTTTATTCATTTCAACCGCTCGACCGTCACAAGTGGCTGAAAGAAAATATTTAAAAAAGCTTAATTTGGTCTACACTAGGCACAAGAATTAAAGGATATTAAAAAGATTCCAAATTTTTCTTGCCCGTCATGGGCACGTTCGGAGCCTCGGACCGGAAACACGTACGGTGTTGGTAATCCCACGTGGTCCTGCGGTGGGGCCCTAACTTCGCGTTATAAAACGATTACACCTATTGAAAATCACCTAAAAATTTTTTTTAAAACATAACACCTGTTGAAGATCATCTAAAAATTTTGAATTTTTTAAATATCCTTTAATTGTTGTGCCTAGTGTATTTACTGTAGTATTTTGATACGGAACCCTAATAATGCGAGCTCGACTCGCTCTTGGCCGGTTTTGTAATTAATGCTATGACTTTGTAATCAATAAACTACAGGTGGCGACTGCATGACGACAAAAAATGCACAGACACGTTCGGCTGGTCGGATGATGTATGCAACACCTCAGATTACGAATTGGTGCGGCGAACATTCGTTTATAATAAAGGAGATAGTAAGTATTACTGATTTATATGTGTAATGAACTTCCCGGAAACGAAGTCACACATGTGAATTAATGTTACAGTTGAGCAACCCACTTTGTCAGCACATCCGGAAATAAGGGCTGAAGAAAGGCACGGAACCCGTGCTGCTACGATGGACATTCAATCCGAAAAAGACGATCGAAATAATTTACGAAGAGGAATAAGAGGGCGAGGTCGGAAACTATGAAAAATGCAACCTATACTGAGGACATGAGTGGATCAACGGTGAAATATTTATGCACCGAGTGCCACGCTTCCTTTTCTCGTACTTATAATGCGACAAAACATTTTAAAATTAAACATCCTGCAGTATTTGCTGGCTTTAGGGATGCAGAATGTTAATTAAAATGGTGCATATCTGGTTTACGGTGCATATCTTTTCTCTGGATGTGCTGGTCAATACACCGTAGGAGAAATATATCGCCAAGCCTGGAAGAAAAAGTACGTTGATGCCAATAAATTCTCAATTTATTTTCTTTTAGTTGCGTTTTAAATATTTTTCACCTTTATCCATGACCCGTCGTAATTTCAGAAAAATGTTGGTTCTTCTCATCCCACTCGATGTTTAGTCCATCGTTAGTCAATTTTCATCATTTGTAAGAACCTAATTTTTACGTGATCGGTAGAAAATATTTTATTCCCATACCATGCTGCAAACTGCATGAAGGCAATATTGTCTCAATAGCTTGGAACCGATGTGCAAACGCATTGCAATTATTTGTTAGTCGATTATTAAGGGAATGTTAGTGACGTTTTATTATTAGATAGACATTTTCTAATGCTATAGTTCTAAGCATTATATACCGAATGCTTGAGAACTTGTTATGCAATGAAACAGAATCCAATAATAAATAGAATATACCCACAATTTTTATTTTCATTCCATATCCAAAAAAAATTCATTTGTCTGTACGTGGATTGTTTAAGATCGGTTGCAGAGTAACATTGCTTCATTTCAAGGCAATGTAGAATTTGGAACGAGCAGGTGCAACAGTTCCCAAGTTGGCTCCTGGGTTGTTTTGTTTGTTGCACAAACAAAATTCGAATAATATAAAACCAATCATGACATTTATTTCTTTTTTTGACGTGTTACAAAATACAATAAATTCGTAAACGATGTACATAATATGAACTTGTTCGTAGAGTTACTAACAACTAATAATTTACCTCGTTCAATAGCGGTATACTGAACAGTTAAAATAGTTCAATACGACATGATTAACCCACTCTTAACCAATTTAAATTCACGCATCTTGTAGTGTTATCATGATAACATATATTAATATGATAGCATGCGTAGATAAATTTATTAAATGGAGACATTAGACAAACATTATATTATTATCACGATTATTATGCGTGAATTGAGATTGCTCAATGGAAACCACGTGAAGGTGGTGGGTATCTTCCATCGGGAACGGGAAGGATCAAGGAGGGGGGTTGTCCTTGGCATTTTGTAAAAATATCAATGGATAAAAATGGGTTCCATTAACATTATCCATTAAAAGGAAATGAAAACCTGAGCCGCGAAATCTGCATGAATGATCAATTGACCCAAATAATACGAATAAAAAATAAGATACAAATAAAACACTTTGTGTTTGTTAACAATATGCCATTGACAAAACAAAAAATGAATGTGTTCGAAAAAAAGAGTATGAACGTAACATTTGTTAAAATATCTTAAAAACGACGAACTAAGTAATAAAATAAAAATCTGAACCAAAAGAAAATAAAAAATGTAGAGAGCTCCACGAAATAAAATAAAACAGTCTTAAAATCTTTTTGGTTCTCTCTCCCATTTCAAATTAACGAAATGAATATAACCAATGGACTACTTCAAAATTAAAAACCACAAAAATATTACAAAAACTACCAACTAAGTAATAAAATAAAAATTTGAAATAAAACGAATAAAAAATGTAGAGAGCTCAACGAAATAAAATGAAATAGTATTAAAATTCTTTTGGTACTCTCCCACTTGAAATTAACGAAATAAAAACAATAAATCGGTCAAATTTAAAACTAGTTAAGTTCAAATAGTTCAAATAACACTAGTTCAAAATTAAAAACCAAAAAGTATTATAGTAAAACATACAATGTACTTTACTCTTTTAAATATAACAAGTACGCTTCGCGTACTTGATGGGGGGCGAAGCCCCCCCCCCCCCCGTGTTGTGCGCGGTGCGCGTCGTAATCGTCGCGCTTCGCGCTCCGCGACTACACAAGCGTTAAAAATAAGTATTTGTTTAATATTGTCTTAAGCGTAAAAAAATATTTTTTGTATATAGTTGAGATCCAATTTGATAATCCATGTGTGTGAGTGTGACTTATCACAAATCACTGCGTGGTCCATTTGGGATGGTTCGCCGTCAAGTCTTCTCACTTGCATTGTCGCGTTTAACGTTTAATATTTAAGTACTCGTATTATAATGTTTCATTTCTTATGTTCTATTTTCAATGTTTATTTTTTAAGAATTGTGGTGCAAAAATAATGCAGATAATATGGTTGTATGTTTAATAAAATAATTAAAAAATAATCAGTATATCGTCCATTGAATAATAGGTATATATTACACATTTATTTATAAATCTATATTTACCATGAAATGCGAAACCATAACGGCTTGTGATCGCTATAAATGCTTTCATATATATTCACTTTCAAATCTTTCTTTGTACTGAAGCATAAGTCTATTAATGTATTATCATCAGTTGTTATCAAATCGTTTTTTAATACAAAATGAAGATTTTTTGATTTCATAAATTGAACTAGAGCTTTACTAACGTGTGATTGTGTGTACATATTTATATTGAAATCTCCAATTATAATTATATTTGGTGTTTTTTCTTTATCTATAGCCTGAAAAACAGTATTTATACAGTTTTTAAAATTAGTAAAAGTGAATTTTGGTGATTTGTAAATTGTGATAATGGAATAATTGTTGATGACTAAACCAGTCGTTGTCATAAAGCTATTTTTTTCTCTATTTGTACAAGTATAAAAACATTTTACGGTATGAATTGATGTTGTTTTTTTGTATGTTATATTTCCAAATGCTTTCCTGATACTTCCTGCGCAATCTTTTCTTTGAATTATTGTATATTCTTGCATATCAAGATTATCTTTTGTTAGAGTCCAAGTTTCCACGAAACTTAATATATCACATTTTCTGAAACTTTTATCTGATTGAATTAAATTCATATGTTTATTTAAACTTCTAACATTTTGATACATAAATAGTAAACTTTTAACATCTTTTTCCTTGATTTCTGGAAATTGAAGACATAGTTTTAAAGGATTTTCTTTTTTCAATCTGAGCATTTCTATTTTGACTTTATCATTAACATCGATGCTTTTGGGGGCATTATATTGACCTTTGATAAATAATCCACCTGCACTCGTCGCTCTACTAAAGGCAACATATAACATTCGTCGATCTATTCGTCCTATTAAATTTGTTACTACAGCATTATATGTAGCTCCTTGTGATTTATGAATCGTTATTGCTTCTGCAGGAGTAAGGGGGAATTGTTTTCGACATAATTGTATGTTTGAAGTTTTTGTTAAATTCATTGTTCTAGTGATATGTTCGATTGGCGTTAAATCGAGCGACGGTACATTATCTTGTTTCATTTGCTGAAAGGCTTCTAATCGTGTAAAATTACCAATTTTTGAATCTTCAAATTTTAAATATACACGTATAGATACACGGACGTGCCTCATTGATTCGTCAATATAAAAACCATACGATATATGTTTTAATCTTCCACAAGCTCCATTGGTTAGGCCATCTTCTGTACGAATATTTAGAGTCAACATATATCTGGCTTCTACCTTTAAAACAAGTTTATTTGGTAATCCTTGAGTTTTATTTGTTGCCATAGTTTTTGCATATTTCAGCATTTTTTTTTATTTTCAAGGGTATTATCACCTATACAATAGTCAACAGATTTATTAATAAATCCTTCCGTTTGTAAGGTATTCAGAAAATGATTATTGTAATTGTCAACTAAAGCATTTGTTGAGAATAATTTCATACTATCTTTAGGAATAGTGATATTATCAATTAATTTATTACATTGTCTCGATTCAAATAATTCATCATCTTCTTTTGTTGTATTCCCTGAAGCTAAGTTATTCAGGGCCATCGCAAAAGCTTTATCTTCTTTTTGTCGCATAATTTCTGTTAGTTCATAAATCTCAAATTTTGACCATAAATAAGCACCTTGTAATATTCCAAATGTATTATTCTGACATTCAAATATCCATCCATCCAAAACGGGTTTTAATTGGTTAAAATCACCCAACACAATAAGGGATTTACCTCCAAATAACTCATCTGTTTGAAATATTTGTTGTAATCGTTCATTGATTTGTCCAAATACTCGGCGTCCAGTCATGCTTATTTCATCAATAATAAAAATTTTAACGTTTATTAATTTACATGCTAATGTATTAGCAGTTTCGGAATTTAATCGATTCTTGGTAAGTTGATTTATAGGTAGACAAAAAGCAGAATGAATAGTCATTCCATTTATATTAAAAGCAGCTTTTCCAGTTGGAGCGCATTTTAAAATGAACAAATCATCGGGATTGTTATTAATATTCATGTAAAGACGTAATATTGATTGTGTTAAAACATTGATTAATAAACTTTTTCCTACTCCTGCTCCACCACTTATGAAATGATAGAAGGGATAATTTTGTGTTTTCAATCTATGTATCAAATCAATATGATATTGGTATTGTTTTTCATTTAATAATGTTAAAAATTCATAATATTCTTTATCTTCAATTAGTTTCGGAACAACGAATGTTTCTTTAATTTTACCCGGCTCGTTACATATCTCAAGACCGATATCACCTTCAGTATTTTGAAGCTCGTGAATTGCAAATTCTCGCGGAAGCGCATTGATGCTTTCATCTTTATTAATGTTACTATTTTCGTTATCATCATTTTCAATTTCTATGATCTTCAAAATGTTATCATAATTAATAGAATCATTATGAATATACGGCTTTCTGTTTTTTTGTAGAATATCTTTCGAAGCTTCATAACATTCTATGTCTATATTCAACGGTTCATTTTCTCGCCATGGTTTAAATAATAATAATTGTTCTCTATAATAGTTCATTTCGTCTTGATGGATATTGTATTTTCGATATCGAATAATTTTATGTTTTAATCTCAATTTTATGTAGCCACCATTATTTAATAAAGGTATAAGATTGCCTACCATTTTATTTTCGGTTTTTTGATTGTCATTATCATAATCTTCGTTTATTTCTTCTTGATTGTCTGTAATCGCATGTGATTGCATAGCTGTTTTATATTTAAAGTATTGATATAAAGCAGCAAAGTCTGCCAGACAAAGATTTTCCATTGTAACTGGTCGTAATTTATAATGATCAAGTAATCCTTGTTGAACTATATCTGTTGATTCAGGATCTAATTCTTGTAATTCCTTGCGCGATTTTAATACTTTGGTTCTTTCTTCCAAAGGTACGGTATTAATATAAATTGAACCTCTTGAAGAATATGACATAGGCATTGATAGTAAATGATAAATTACTTCCTGTGCTGAAATTTCGCTTTTGTTAATAAAGCAATTAGCTATACTTCTCATTTTTTTGTGTAGGGTTATATTGTCTTGTTTTACTAAATCAGCACATTCTTTCAATGCACTAGACATTCCTCGTTGTGACTTGTTTATATAATTTGCAACGTATGATGCACATGCATAAGGATCTAAAATAAACTGGATGTCCATATTTGCTTTATGTAATTTTAGTATTGTTTCATTGTAAGGATTAATTCTTATGTCACGTACATTTCTTTTCAATAATACCATTGGACGTTTGATATATGCTTGAATAACTGTAATGTATTCTTTTTCCGTCATTGATAGTAGTTCTAAAAATTCTTCAAAAGTCATACTGTCATATGATTGTAAATTTTTACTTATTTGATCTAATGTAGTTCTTATAAGCTTAAATTTGTCATACATGTTCTTTTGTTTTTTTTAGCGATATGTTCATTTAATGGTTCCATGATAGTGGTTTTTTCATAGGATAATGAGGTACGTTGTATCGGCAAATAGGTAAATTATTTTCTATTTTTTTGCATTTTTTCGTATGTTTATGGATTTGTAACGAAATTAATTGTCTAATTGACTTATTTTGTGAATCACAAGATACTATTTCATCTATGAAAGTTTCACATTCTTGTTTAGAATTTGTATCATCAGGATTGTATACAGGTGCATTATTTAACCAAATTAATGCATGTAAATGTGGACTTCCTCGGTGTTGAAATTCTATTCTATAATACAAATCAACAATAGGAAAGGCCGCAAAAGGACTATTTTTATATTTTAAAAATATCAGTAAGGATCTTATTCGATGATCAAAATATCTAGCGCAAGTGACTGGATCTGATTGTATTAATTTAGCTTTATCTTGCCATGATAATTGATTTATTATTTCATCATTTTTATCTTCATTATATAAAACTTTATAAAGTATTCGTATCAAATCATTCCATTTAGTTTCAGGAGCAGATAGTGTTAAAAATATTGTTGGTTTTCCCAATTGTCTAATCATAGCCATTACTGCTTTGTTTTTTTGTTCCCAAAATACAGGACTAGATCTGTCGATTTGTAAAAATCTTATACAATCATTGTCTTGAACCAATTTATCAACATAATTGTTATTTAATACATTTTTTGCAGTGACTTTGTGAGTTTTGCGTTTCATTCGTAAATGAGTTTGTATTAGAGACACTATTTTTTGTAATCGTACTCTAGTATAACTTATGAATAGTTTTGAAATTTTGTTAGCACATCTTCGATCGTACATTCTGATTTCCGATTTCGCTCTATCGGCAAGCGAAATTTTGCGAATAGATGATATTCGACTTTGTCCATCGTAAATAGTTGGGAATGCCAATATTTCAAAATCTTCATCGTAAAGTAGTGATATAGGGACTTGATTTTCACCTGGAGCTATCTTTATTCCGACGTTATTAATAAATTCTGGTTCCAATAATGTTTCTTCGCCTCCTGGATTAATTGGATCATCTTCGTGTTCTTCCCAAATAATTTGATTGTTTACTATGTTGAAATAGTTACCGGTATTTTTATCAATATTTAATTGTATTGATTTATCTTCATTATTATTGATATTTTGTGCTTGCGTCATTTCAATTTCGTCATTAATATATATATTATCTACAACGTTTTTATTTTGAAACCATTTCTCGTTTAATATTATTTTATGTTTAATATATAAATCAGTTGTGATTAAATATTGAACTGCATTCACAATTTTATGTGGTCTAATGATTTGGTAATTATAACAATGTTTGTCACGCATACGTCTCATAAGTTGGACATGAATAGTGTCAGTTTCATTAGCATTTCGTGGAAGGTTAGAAACAAATGCATTTATATTTACTGGGATATTGACGCAATTTCCTTTAATACCATATTGTTTTTCAAATCCAAGAGTTCGAATTTGTAAAAATGGCAATCTAGGCGATATAAATCTCTCTTCCATAATAGATAAATTTTGTAAACTATCGTGAATTACTGGAAATTCTAAACCATTGATAAGTGCTAATTTTGGTATATTGGTTTTAAATAAATCCCTTTTGCATGTTGAACGGAGTTGAATTGTATTTTTTTTAGTTGTAATTTTACATATGATTTTCCAATCTGGATGAATTTTTTGTTTCGTTGCCATATATTCATTTGTGAAGGTGGAAATTGAGTTCTGAAACCATAATCCCCCACAACATGAACATATATAAGTAGGTCCTTCGGTAATAGATTTATTATAAATTTTAACGTCGTCATTTTCATTTAAAATATCATAATTCAAATAGTTTGTTATGACCTTCTGTTTTTTTCTATCGGTTGCTTTAATCAATTTAATTTCTTGAATGTTTGTTTTGCGTAAGTATCTTATCATCTTATTTTCATATATTTTATTTATATGTACTTTTTCTATCGAAATAATTTTTATTTTTTGATTGATTATCATTTTCCGTGATGTGTTTATTTTAGTTGATGAGTAATAAATGCGATTTTTTATTTTCTCATTTACTCTCCAAATAATATTTTGTCGTTGTTTAATTTTTCTCATTTTATTATTTTGTTTTTTGATTTGCTCGCATAAATCATCACATGATGTATTTCCTATTTTCTGTTTCTTGATATATTTTTCGCGTGATAGTAGTTCTTCTTTTTTATAATAGCAATCATAAATCCGTCTTTTCCTTTTTGTTAGCATATGTACATGATTTTCCTTTAATGAATTTTCTTTGTTTGACCGCATCATTTGTTTTCTTTCTTTGTCTTTTATTTTTTCGTGCGCTCTGAAAACTTTAATGGAGCGTTCATTTTGTTTACGAATTTTATCTCGTAATTTTTTATTCATAAGGCGTTATTTTTTAATAGGAATGTGTGATTCATTTTCGATATTTAATTGTGAATAATCGTTCCGAATTTTGCGTTTCCGTTTGCACTCTTTAATTCGATTTTCAATTTTCAAATTTTTATTTTGTTGTTGAATTATTTTATGATTTCGATCTTTTAATTTGAAGATAATCTGTGTTTGTACTAGTTTGGATATATTAGATGGTTGTTGATTTTGTAAATGTTTATTTGAAAGTACATTATTATTGCAATTTATATTGGCTTCAGTGTTACTTTCTTTGGTAGTAATTTGTTTTTTCTTGCAACATTTGTCTACATCAATATTTTTACGTGTAAATGTTTGGTTTTGTATTCTTTCTGATCTTCGTAATGTTTGAATATCGTTTTTGATTATTTGATTGTTATACGTTTCTTGTTTATATTCTTGATTGCTTTTTGCTTTTTTCGTCGCAGATATTTCAGATGTTGATTGTACTTCCGTTTTTTTCTTTTTTGGTTTTAAAATGTTTTGTTTTACGGGTATTAATTTCATTTTTTCGAATTGTTGGGATAAAATCGGTATAGAGTCGTTCTTAAGATCATGACGTTTTCGTTTTTTATTATGGTTTATCTGTTTTATTTCTTGGTTTATGTCAATATCTGCAATTTTAGTTTTCATATTTTGAAGTCTCGCTGATTTTCTCAATGTTTCAACTTTGTTTTTGATCTTTGGATTTTGGTCTTTTATACTATATGCAATTATGTTTATTTCATTTGTTGTTACTGTACATTTTTTCGGAGATTCGTTTTTGTTTGGCTTTGTTATTGACGTTTTCAGTAGTTTTTCTTGATCATCCAAGCTAATTTGCGAGAGTTGTTGTGATAAATTTGGTATTGATGAGTGTTCGAGATCACTTTCTTTTGTTAATTTATTATTTTCCCGTTGAACTTCCGATAACATTTTAGTGTTGGTTGAGAAAGTTCTGTTTAGTGAAAATTCTAAATCTTCCAAAATTTCGAAATGTCCTGAACTTCGTTCACCAGAGAATAATAATTTGATGTATGACTCATTGTTTGTCGTTTCATAATGTTGATCTGTATGTGATGGGGAAAGTTTTTGAATGAAAACAATTTTCTCGTTAGTCTTTTCGTATATGATGATTCCTTTTTGATATTTGCGTATAAACATCGCTATTTCAAAATCAGTACCATAATTTCCATTAGTGTTCATATATGTGTAATATTGATGTCGATTTTGAAACACAAAACTTGGATTTGTAATTTGCAAAAGATATTCATTTTCTGACCAATTATTGAATACGTGATCAACGATATTTTTTCTAATTTCAGCATGTCTGTTTTGATTTTTGTACAACCCATAAGATAAGCATCTGAATAAGCAATTGCCATCTTTTTCTATCTGGACAGTTTCGAATTGATTTCGAGACATTACACAGCTTTATATAAGCGGTTCAAAATAGACTTATTTTTTAGTACTGAATAACTTTACGTAGTGAGATAAATAAAATCTATTTATATTTAGGAATTGTAATTTTTTATCGATATTTTAATCATATGTTAAATGATTATATTCATGTAACAATCTTTGTCAATTGACTTATACATAAAGTCCTATGAGCTGTTTTTTTTATGTTTATAGCGCTATTAGCTGCTTTGCTCTTGAGCGCTTTGAGTTGCTTTTTTTTGTTATTTAGCGCTATAAGCGGCTTTTTGTCATTTAGCGCTGAAAGCTGCTTTTTTATATTCAGTGCTGCAAGCTGCTTTTCTTTTGAGCGCTTTGAGCTGCTTTTTTTTTATTTAGTGCTATAAGTTGTTTTTTTCAATTTAGCGCTGATAGCTGCTTTTTTTCTATTTAGCGCTGAAAGCTGCTTTTTTATATTCAGCGCTGTAAGCTGCTTTTTTTTTGTATTTTTTATTTTTATGTAAGTAATGATCTGAAAAATAAAAGTAAATGATTAGTTTGGTAAACATTCTAATATTTTACTAATGGTATGGTAAAAGAAACAATAATATTTTTTACATATTTAACAATCATGTATTATGATATACAGAGTTTATGCATCAGTTCGCGTATTTCAATTATTCACTCTGGTTTTAACACATGATTTTTTTTTTTTAAATTTTATATAATATATAATTGTTTAATTTTCATTTATTTGATATTATATGAGAAAATTTAATTTAATCTGAAAATATTATGTAGATGTATAAATTGTATTTAGTTGAAAAGTAAATCATATCAGAAAAAAATGTTGTTTCTTCTTTAATATTTATTAAATTTCGTGACTCATAATTTCGATTATTATATTCATTGCGTACGAGGTTTTAATATATTTAAATACTTTTGGTGGAATTAAAATTTGCGATTTATGAAAATAGTTATGCATGGAAATTTCCTTTCCTTTGTGTTGAAATTGTAATTAAAGGACAACTCTGTGCGACAATTGATATATTCAAATTAGTTTTGTTTCTTATACATCGTTCGAACGGCTATTCTGCAGCTTCTAAGCATAATAAACATTCAATTTTTGTACGGCATGACAATTTTAGCTTTTCATTTATGCTGGAGGAAATTATAGGGTTTTTGATCGCTAATTAAAATGAAAAAAAAAGAAATTGCAACATTGTTTGATTTAAAAATGCTATCGCGGAATTTTTTGTTGTTGTATAATTACTACATTTATGCTCTAATTGAGGGACTATTAACGTGTATGATCGAATAAACTTTCATGGAATTATCATTATTTTTTAATTTATTAGCTAATAATTCACGAAAATGCACGTTTATTTTGTCGTTACAATCGCGATAAAAAGACAAATATCGGTGATTAATATTTTATTTAGATACATTTTTTTAATAGTGCAGTTTGAAAGGTTGATTTACTGTTTCCAGGTGTGAAGAATATATAATTTTTATAAAAGATTAAGAATTTCATTATTCAATGACGCTTGAGAAAGTTTAGCGTTCTTTGAGGAAAATTTACATGAGCTGTACAATGCCAGATTTGGAAATTCAGTCTTGGCATTTTTTTTACAGTTCTTACATTCGTGTTAGAACTATAGGATCATTAACATAAACGATTGAACGTGATTTCGTCGAATTATCATTTTCGACTTATGAATATGATAATGTACGAAAATTCACGTTTTTTTGTCGTTAAAATCGCGATAACTGAACAACTATCTGCGATAATTGTTTTATTTCGATAATTTTGTTTAACCGTATAGTTTGAATAGTTACTTTAAAGCATCTAGCTGTGAGGAACATCGAATTTTTTCAAGATAAATATAAATTATCACTTTTCACTGACACTTGAAAAAGTTTTGCGCATGTGTGGCCGTCCGTATGTTTGTTATGCGTATGTACGGCATTGTATATTAAGAGATGCAGTATCATGTCATCGACATCAAAGTTAATTAAGATAAAATATTTTATATAATATAAGAGTTTTTTCGACTGATATTCTCTTGAATTTTTCTTAAGAGTTAGTGTTACAGACGACGAGCGCTTCAAAAATGCGATCCACATTTTGTCTGGCACTGAGCAACTGATCGCGTTAAAATGTTGCGGATATCTAGAGAATCATGGCACAAAGTGGCTATACAATTTTTTTGTCCAAAATTGTTGCCATAATTCCCTCAAAATTTCAATCCGCTCGGTTGCTCAGTCGCAGAGAAAGTACGGCTCGCGTTTTCGAATCGCTCGTTGCTTGTAACACTGTTTTCAAAATTATGGAAAAAAAAACTCTTAGCCACTTTTTGCCGTAATTCTATAGATACCCCTAAAATTGTAACACGATCAGTTGCTCACAATTAGTGTCAGAGAAAATGCGGATTCCGTTGTTGAAGTGCTCGTCGTTTGTAATACTGACTTAAAACTTGGTGTCAGATGTTGCCATAATTTCTGATATACAGACAAAATTTCCTTTTAAAATATATATACTTATTTTTGGATGATTAATTTGTATTATATCGATATTGTGCGAGACTCTATGAGAAGCGCTCGCATAGCAATACACCTCACGCGAGTGCGACGAACTTCATGCCGCTCGCTGCGTAAACGTATCGCGGCAGCGGGTCGCCTTAGTTCGCGCGGTCCACCGCGAGAGGGACACCAGCGGCAATGTTTCGCGTCAACGGTCAGCACGCGTAACATCTATATAATCACACCGTCGATAGCCACAGTACCGCCATCGTAAGAAGGTTCAGTTCGCATCACAACCTGCACAACGATACAATCTGTAAAAGAAAAGTAAAGTGATAGATTATACTCATCGCGCGTGTCGAACTAGGCAGTGCATCGTGTATAACAGACACTAAAGTTAAAAGCTCTGTCAGATATACTGACATCAAATCAAAAACTGACAAAAATAACTAGCACAAACAATCAACTAAATAAAAATGATCCGAAAAATCTAAAAATAAAAAGATTAAAAAAGGAACAAATGGGCAAAAAGGCTAAAAACATCGGTGACCCCGGCCCCAGCAAAGGAAGAGAGGGTCCAAGTGAAATAAAGAAAGGCTTAAAAAAGCCACAAAGAACTGAAATCTCAACAAGTAACAGATTCGAAATTCTAACGGATGACGACGAAATAAATATGAATGTGGATAAACCAAGTGAACCCACAATAACAAAAAACAATAATAATAATAAACAAACTGACGACATTAGGCAAAGGGCACCGAGATTGGTGCTAAATGCCAGTGAATTAACGATTCAACAAAAAGAATACATTTTAAAAGAAATAAGGACCAAGTATCCCGGCTCCACGCTTAACTATAATGCGGAAAACGTATCAATTAACCCAGCAAACTTCGAGCAACACCTCGAAATAAAAAACTTATTAATAGAAAGCAAAATATGCTTTCACACTTACACCATACTTACGGAGAAACCAAAAAAATACGTGATAAAAGGCCTACCCAGGCTAGAAATCGAAGATATAATACAGGATTTAAATAAACAAGGACTAAAGTGCTTAAAAGTGGCCGAAATGAAAACTAAAAATAACATATCAAATCAAAACCCATTTTACTTCATTGCAATAGATCCAGACCAAAGTGAAAAACTTATAAAACAAATAAAAGTGATCTGTTCGGTTAGAATAAAATGGGAGAACTATAAAAATAAAAAAGGAGTAACGCAATGTTACAAGTGCCAGAGCTTTGGACACGGCACAGTAAACTGTTTTAAAAATCCAAAGTGTGTAAAATGCGCGGGTGATCACCTAACAGAAAAATGTAACAAAACGATAGAAGAAAAACCAAGATGTGTAAACTGCAAAGGGGAGCACACGGCAAATGCCTCGAGCTGTCCGGTTTTCATCAAATATAAAAACATTATTGACAAAACCAAACAAGCCAAAATTACAAAAATCACGGACTTACTCAGGGACAAAGGACTACCCCAATCAAGGGACTTCCCAACATTACCAATATGGAGGCTAAACGACAAACCAGGACGAGGGAAACCACCCGAACGAAACAAGGAGAAAAGCAGCGACATCGACACTCAACCATGGATGGCAGTAACATCAAGGAAGGATCTTTACTCCAACAGAACCAAAAGACCCCAGAGGCCAACAGCAATCATCGCAGACTCATCGGACATGGAAACAGAAGATCCGGAAGACCTACAAGAATCACCAAAACAAGTAAAACATACACAAAGTACACAAAACACTCAGAATACAACCTCCACTGTAAATAAAAATAAACATTTCTCTACACTAACTGAAATCGCAAATGAACTGCAAATACTTAATCAAAAATGTAATTTAACAAAGATGTTAAATATGCTTAAGGAAATAAACCAAAAAATTAGCAAAAATACTGACCTCATAACAAAATGCGAAATTTTTTATAATGTTATTTTAAGAAATGCCTACTAAAGGCCAACTAAACGACACAAAAATAAATCATAAGATAGCTTACTGGAATGCAAATGGCTTGCCAACAAAGGTTGAAGAAGTAAAGGATTTTATTACAAAATATGACATAGATATTTTCTGCATCTCAGAAACAAAATTAAAAAATAATAAGACACTTAATATCCCAGAATATAACTGCTTTCGAAGGGACAGAGATCAAAATAAGGCAAAAATTGCATCTGGAGGAGTGGCTATCTACGTCAAAGAATCAATTAAGTGCCACGAAATAACTTATAAACTAGATGCATTAGAAGCCATAGGCATAAAACTAAATAAGGATTGCACTATAGTAAGCGTATACTCAAAACCAGATGGAAAGCTAATGAAAACAGAACTAAACGAAATCTTTAGCAAATCAAAAATCGTAATAGCAGTAGGGGACCTAAATGCAAAGCATAGGGAATGGAACTGCGTAAAAGCAAATAGCAAAGGGAAAATATTACAGAAATATACGGAAACCAAAAATATTCAAATACACGCGCCGGACAACCCCACACATTATCCTACAAATAGCAAAAAAGCGAGTCCTAGCACCATAGACATACTACTAGCAAAAAATTATAACAAACCTCTAAAAATAGAAACAAAACACGAATTAAACTCCGACCACTGGCCAGTAATGGTAACCCTCTCTGACAAATGGGAACAAGAACCTACACGTCTAATCAAAAACTATACAAAAGCAAAATGGACAGAATTTAGAGAATACATAGAACAGCAAATACTGAAAACAAATCCACCACTTACCAAAATCGAATTGATAGATTCCTTTAATCATTTCATGGACACCCTGCAGGAAGCAATAGTGAAGTACATACCAAATAAAAAAGCAAAGAAAAATACATACCCGTTACCAAACTACATATTGACCCTAATAACTCACAGAAATAAAATAAGAAGACTCTTCCAAAAAACACAAAACATTGGCCTAAAATACATATACAACAAACTTAATACCAAAATCAAAGGGGAAATTAGGAGTTTCAGAAACGAAGAATGGACAACAAAATTACAAAATTTAAACACAAAAGACAATACACTTTGGCAGATGACAAAAAAGCTAACGAAACAAACTTCATTCAACATCCCCACGCTAAGAAACGAAAAACAAAAATTAATCATGGACTCAGAGAGTAAAGCAAACTTAATAGCAGATCATTTTGAAGAAGTGCATAAAATGAATCAAAATATATATAACCAGCAGACGGATACCGAAGTTAATTTAACAATGACGCAGTTCAATAGTCAAGAAATAAATGAAGAGGAAATTGCATATACGAATAAAATAGAAGTGCACAATGTTATCAAAAAACTAAAACCAAAAAAAGCCCCGGGAGAGGACAATATCCAAAATATTATTTTAAAAAACCTACCAATGCATGCCAAGCAAAGATTAGCCGATATAATAAATATATGCCTAAAATTTTCATACTTTCCTACTAAATGGAAGCACTCAGTTACGATTCCTATACCAAAACCTCAAAAGGACAAGACCTTACCACAAAACTATCGGCCAATCAGTTTATTGGACACCACGAGTAAAGTTATGGAAAAAATTATATTAAACAGAATTTTAAAATACGACAAAGAAAATAAAATACTTAGAAATGAGCAATTCGGCTTTAGACAATATCATAGCACGACGCATCAACTCGCAAGAATAACCAATCATATTACCCATAATTTTAACATAAACAAAGTAACGTCAGCCATATTCTTGGATATTGAAAAGGCATTTGACACCGTATGGCACAAGGGCTTAATTTATAAACTAATAAAAGTAAAATTTCCAAACTATCTCATAAAAATAATACAACACTACCTCGAAGACAGAACCTTCCAAGTGAAGACAAAAAATGCCTTCTCCTCTATAAGGAAAATCTCAGCCGGAGTACCGCAGGGGTCCATACTAGGCCCGGTTTTATTTATACACTATATAAACGACATACCCCAAAATAAAATGACTGAACTAGCAATATATGCGGATGACACGGCTATTTTCGCCAGCTCATGGCAAAAAAGCTATGCTCAGAGGTATATTACAGAACACACTAGAGAAATAATTAAATTCTTCCAAAAATGGAAAATAAAAATCAACGAAGCCAAATCGGAGCTGATACATTTTACAAGGAAAAAGAAAAAGACTAAATTAAAAGAAAGCGAATGTAAGATAGAAGGCAAAGTACTAAAGCCAAAAAATGAGGTAAAATACTTAGGAATAATTCTTGATAATAGACTAAATTACAATGCCAACACCAAGGCTCTAAGGTGCAAAACAATAGCCGCAAAATCAGCGCTTTACACGCTCATAAATAGAAGGAGTAAAATGTCAATCAAAAATAAATTAATGATACTTAAAATGATCATACTCCCAACAATGCTATACGCAACACCAGTTTGGAGCTCCACCTCAAAAAGAAATATTAAAAACTTAGAGGGTTTATACAATAAAACACTTAAACAAATCATTGCAAACTACAAATTAACAAATGTACAAATCCGCAAAAAATTAAAAATGGAAAAATTCATGACTAGAATAGAAAAGATAACAAAAGAATTTTACACCTCACAAATAAATGAAAACCCATTATTAACTAGCATTAAAATAAACAAAATTGAGAACCTCCCGTATAAGTTAAGGCATAAACTACCGCAACACTTAAATATGATATAATGTACCATACACATAATGTAAAAATGTAAATATGTATATAAGCGAAATGTAGAAAGTAGATATAGAAAATATTTCTATTTACAACAAAAATAAATAAAGGGCTTTTTGTTATATTTTCCCTAAAACTAACACAAAGACAAATGAAAACAAAACATTAAGACCAAAAGACACATAAATAGGTTAGAAAATGGTAAAGGACCATAGGCATAACCTTAACCCTGTGATATTTTTGTGATATGACTGGAAAAAGAAAAATATTATGTATACATATACTGTACCTGAATTCATGAATAAACAATATTTTGAAACTGCAAACTGCACAGTACCGCCAGCAGCCATCTGCAAGGGATCGCTCGTCAAGGCTATTTTCTGCACCTCGAATGCCCTCTCACGCATCGAGGTATAAAACGAAACGCAACCAACAGCGAAAACTGTCACTGCTACTAGTGAAGGAGTGGAAGCTCATAGCAATCACCAGGCCTGCCACGACTCATCCAGGACTCTTCGCTCGCCCACCTCGAGCCACACTCAGCACTTGGGATATACGAGTACGACGCTGGACATCGCCAAGCTGTGGTGCAGTCTGCCCTGCAAGTTTATCTCCGATTGCGACGACGCCACCGCTCTCCGCCACAACGGCTACACAGACGGAGACACTGCGAGTTCACCAAGGGACACAGACGACGAGTCCACTCACCTACAACACCGCTGAGACTCACGCCTCATCGAGCAGCGAGTGGGAACCCTGGTCTCCAGTTAGAGGAGCTTCCAGAACAGTCAAGGACTCGCCATCATACACGCCACCGAGGCATCTCTTACTAGACCTTCGAGTCACCACCACAGAACCGCGACTGTATTGGGGCGAGCGGCCACAGAACGAACATTGTAGCCAAATCGACTTAAACAATAATAAAACGTGAAAGTTAAACGTCTGTTCGACTCACCAATTATTTCACCACCTACCCCAGCGCTGCGCCTCCACTACTCATTAAATTCAGGAGCTTTCCGAACAGATATGAATGTATACATACATAACACATTTTAAACTATTTGTAAGGAAGAATAAATTATTAAGTAAAATAAAAGTTGAAAAAAAATTGTATTTTTTGTCAAATCTAGTATATCTTTTCTTAAAATCAAATGTACCTGCTTACTTTTCATAAATAAGTATTTGTATAAAAATACTTGCATTGATGAAGAGGCAGTGTACAGCTTGTAGTCTCGAAGCGAAAAAAAACACTGATTCGACGAAATTTTTAAATTTGTCTTATTGAAAAAACAACAATGAACTTGTATGATTACAATGACAGATGTGGATTATCGATGAACGAAAGACAGGGAAGGCTCATGTCGACAAAGATCAGGGGGGTGACACTCAACGAAATTCAACGGGCTTCGATGACGTAGGATGGTTCGCTTAGTGTCGCCGTTTGTAGTTCGCATTGTGCGGCGCTGCTAGTCGTCCACGCTGTACCCCACACCCCGTCGTCCCCTTGCCGCTTACCATTATAACCTCAACTAAATAGACAGCTACTGCAATCGTGAAAATCGTGATACTTCCGATAATTTTTTCTCAGGTTTGAAAACGTTTCTTTTTATATACGACGTTTATTGGTAATTTATTTCATTTAGATTTGTTTTCGATCGTGTATTTGACAAAAGGAACTGTGAATGTGCGACGAATTAGCGTATTAAAATTTCGCAATGCCTACGTGTGTGGTGCTCGGATGTACTTCAGGATATCGGTCGAATCCGGGAAAATTCCACCTTTTTACAGTTCCTAAGGACACGAAAATCCAGACGCTATGGAAAGAAGCAATTCAACCTTGTGGAATCGAAATAAAGTCAGGGCAATCGGTATGTGAAAATCATTTTCGTGTCGACGAGATATTTATGGAACGTAAACTTCTTGGACCTGAAGGAGCAGTGCTCGGAATTGTAAGTTTCATATTTTAATACATTATTAATATTATATGCTTATTTTATCGATTGTTCTATCCTGAAATATTTCTCTTGTAGTCACCGTACAAAGTGCCTCGACTAAAAAAAGGTACAATACCATCCATATTCCCATGGACCGAACTCATTAGATCACAAATAGATGTGTTACCTAATGAGACGACAGAAATGCTCACAGACGTTGAAGTACCTGAACAGGAACTTGTACCTGAAACAGTCCTGCATGTGCAAAGAGTTGCAGAGCCGGAAACTATCGACGCTGTCTCAGATCATTTTAGTGCTGGGGAATCGAGTGCATCGATACCTTTATTAACGCTTCAAGAATTAGCCTCATCAGATATATCAATGATACCTAACTGGATGAAGCAGGTCATACCTTGTGAGAATACGGTCATTGTAACCTTCTTTCTCAACCAATGCATGAAGGTTGACGAACATTTTAAAATATTTTCATTGAAGGAAATCGTGTTCAAACCTGACATGACCTTCCAAATAAGTGTCCTCGGTAAACAACTTGGCGCAACTGATCTCGCCATTGACTTCAGTCCAATACGTACCATTCTAAGACTGCAAGACTTATTAATGATTGTCAACAGTTTGAATGTTTGTTTTGGTATAAAGTCTGTGGGAGTGCAAGATCAAAGTTTCAATGGCAACGTTTATAAAGATGTGAGTGGAGTCTGGCGGCATAGTAGATGTTCATTATTGCTGTCTGCAACATCAATATGCCCATTTTGTCGAAGAGCAAGAAAAGCGGCCTCTGTAAAAATCCGAAGATTGCTCAAATCTCATGATAACAAGACAAACATTCGTCTTAAACTTTCTCCGAAGGAAAAAAAAGTTTTTACGAAATTACGAGCGAGATGTATCTCTGTTGAGAAATCAAAACAACGTGCAAAAGATGCTCTGGAAACATTAAAAACCGAGCTCGATACGTGCCAACAGAAAATATCGTTGCACGGTGAAGAATCTGTGGATCAATATGTGAAATCAGCAAACCTGCCGGAAAACCAATCTCATGCTTTACGAGAAATTCTTGCTGCTGCAAAATGTCAACAAACAAAAGGAAAACGATATTCTGAAGAATGGCTACTACTTTGCATGCTATTGCATATGCGATCACCTGCTGGTTATAACTTCTTGCGTAACAACGAGATTTTGCCACTCCCTTGCGTGCGAACAATTCGAAGGTACGTAAAATGTGAATAATATTATTTATCTATAATTACATATTAATTCGATGTTAACAGCTCCATATGTACATTTATGTATTTATTTCCTTGAGCATCGGTTTTTGAAATATTATTTGTTTTCAAATTTCAGTTTTTTTTTCAAATGCTCATAACTTTATGTTACAGGTATCTTTCCAATATTGATACAGCATGTGGCTTTGACCCACAGTTTTTTGAAGTGTTGAAATTGGCTCTTAAGAAAAAAAATCCTATTCAAAAACACGGGATTTTACTCATCGATGAAATTGCAACGAGAGAAAGCGTCAATGTTAATACAAAGACACTTTCGTACAAAGGATTGGTTGATTTCGGTGGAAAACAAGCATCCGATTTAAGTGAAAAAGCTAATCATGGATTGATAATTATGTTTCATCCATTGGCCGACGATTATACACAACCCATAGCAGTGTTTGCTTCACGGGGACCTGTCAAGGGTGAGGACTTAGCACACTTGATCGTCAAAGCAATAGTATTGATCGAAAACGTTGGCGCAAAAGTCCACGGAGTTGTCACCGATGGGGCAAGTACAAATCGAAAGTGTTGGAGCGAGTTGGGCGTCACCGGGCAAAGAAATAAATTGCGGAACTACTTTGAACATCCCACGGCTGAAAGCCGTCGAGTATTCATCTTTTCCGATACACCGCATTTAATTAAAACAATCCGTAATCGACTCTACGGCAATAAGACCTTACAGGTTTGTCCAGCTTGTATGTACTAGTGATAGAAGTCTTTTTTGAGATGGTTGGAGCATGATGAATTTTTTAATTCTTGTTCTTAGATGGATCCAAATCAACTATTCATAAAGTGGAAGGACATCGAGACTCTGCACAAAAAAGACAAAGAATTGACGGGGCCCGGTCAAGTTCTCTTGTGCCCCAAGTTGACCTTGGACCACATTGAACTTAACAATTCACTCAAAATGCGAGTGAGATTAGCTACACAGGTAAATAAAACGGGTGTGCTTGATTGCAGGTATTTATATATGTAAAGTATATTTTAATAAAAGTATGATTCACCCAGGTTTTCAGTAACTCCGTTGCGTGCGGACTACGATTTCTTCGAAGATATGTCTCAGAATTAGAACATTGTGAGGCGACCGCTTCTTTTTGTGAATGGATCAACGAAATGTTTGATGCACTCAATCGTAAAACGCCTATTCACGGAGAACAGCCCGGTAATACCGATTACAAGGTAATTCATTCAAATACCACTATTTTTTATACTTTCTCTGTCACATGCTACTTATATCGGTACACAACTGATTCATAGATACTTGAGGAATCGATCCGCAAACTGGATGCATGGGAGGAAAACGTCGAAAAAGGTCTCGTATCGAAGGCGTGTTATTTGACCCCACAGACTGCAGAAGGTTTGCGAGTAACTCTACAGTCAGTTCTGGACCTCACAACTTATCTTACACAACAGTGTAATTTCCCATACGTTTTGACCGGTCGAATAAACCAGGATCCGCTGGAGGTTAGAAAGTTAATCGGGATTTAAAGCGATGTGCAACGTATTCTTGGTCTGTCTCTCTCGCTCTTTTGCACTTATCTATGTTTCACATCAACTAACCATCAGTTAAAATAACATCTTTTTAGAACTTGAATATTTTTGTTTTGTCATTGTCTATACATACGACCAGTAAAGTACCTTTTGAGGGGCTCATTTCCGAGCTACGGACCACTTTAGCAATAATTATTCTACGTTCAATGTTTCAATCAATGTACGTATTGAGATTTTGACGTAACTCAACATTTTCTGCATTCGCCCGTGTAAAAATTTGCTACGAAGAAATGCGACATCATAAAGCAAAAGCAAAGGTTCTTGATGGTTTTAAGTTTATGATGTGTATTGGTCATATTTAAAGCAATAACTAAACGAAAATATTGAATATTAAAATGATTCTCTCTCATCTGACTCTATTCCCTTAAGAGGGGACTAAATACGTGCCGCTATTCCGATTATACTGTTAAAATTTTATTGAATTCCATCTATTCGAATGAGAGTAAGTTTGGATGGCGATTTCGAAGCGTTGTGTCGGCATTTAGTCTCCTCTTTATGTAATGCTGTCCAACTGCTCTACTGATACTGACAACTTTATCCAAAGTCCGTTAACGATTATTAATAATGAACGTTAATTTCAGGATATCTTAGCATCAGATTTCACTGTGAAATCGCTACAAAAATGTGTGCATGCGTTAATCAGATTTTTATTTTTTTCAACCTTGCCCATTTTAAAGATACTTTGGTACCATCCGTCAAGCTGGAGGTTGTAATGATCATCCATCTAGTCACACATTTCTCCAAATCCATAAAATCCTATCGACTTATAGCGTTCTCAAGCCTCCAAAAACAGGAAATTGTTCGATTTTTGAAGATAAACCTCATCAGCCTCTTGTGACGCTAGCAGAACTGAAAACAATTTATAAAAATCCGAGAAAATCTGATTTATCAGTCTCTATTAAGGCGAAGCTTGCAGAAGCTGCGCAACACGATAACTGGGATCTCGAAGATGTAATCGAACATGATTACAGTAAGCCCGAAGTAACAAGTTGCGTTCTCTACTATATTACTGCTAACTTGATGAAACGGATTTCGAATACCGTGAAATGCGAAAAATGCAAAGAGAGCTTATTGAGTACTGACAAAAGAGCAAACCTTCCTGAATCAGATCTGACGGATTTTCTTACTCGGGGTCCATTAATTCATCCCAACGTTCACTTCTATCGGTTCATACTTTTTCTAGAACAACGATTTTCAGTTCATTGTCATTCTGCACAAGTTTTTGAATCGATCTTGGAAGATGTATATAAATATGAAAAGCTTTCGTTTCCATGTTCAACACACGCTGCCGACATTCTTTTTCATGTAATCCAATACTACGTGGCTGTACGCATGCAACAGCATTGCTCGCGACTCAATGCAGAAAAAGAAAAAACTAATCAGTATAAGAAGAAAACCTCGAAATTCTGTAAAACGTAATATAATTCTGTGTTGCAACAGCAGCTGTGATAATAAATAATAACTATTTTGTAATATTTAATATCATTGCATTTTATTTATTTCCTACCATTTTCAACCATGCGAAAAACGTGTAATTGATAATGAAATGTAAATAAAATTAAGTAGTAATATTAATCTCATAATACAATGCAATTATAATAATTCTAATTTATTCCGCATTTCCATTTACACTCTGCTATTATTTATACTATAATACTAATACTATTATAGTATAATAGTATTAATACCAATACAGCTTTATAGTTAGACGATTGTGAAATTGAGGTAATAACGAGGATTTTCAAAAAATTACAAAACCATTCATTGATTTTATTACTTTCTTCAGGCAAAATTAGAAAAAAAATTCAAATTTATTAAAAAAGCTTTTGGAAAGATCTAACTTTCATGATGTTGCAGTTATCGATCGTAATTTTTGGATACAAATGCAGGGCGTGGTAAAAAGAATTATAATTGAATTCACAAAGAAACTATCGAAGTAGAGAACATTTGTTAGTCTTCAAAAAATATTGAATAAAAATTGTGCAAATTAGAAAATGAAAAAATTGCCAAAATTGTTTATATTTTTTTCGGAAGAAAAACCCCAAATTTGTGTGCAATTATTTGTCTACTACAAATTCATGAAGTCATATAACATATATATTGTAACGGGTTTTCCCGCACCCACCGAGAACCGCCTGTCCCTCCGCTCGAGGAGGAGCGCGCGTTGGTTCGCGCCTGCTTCCACCGCTCCGGCGAGGTGGACTCGGGATCTGCTGACGCGTCAGGGCCACCGGGGGCGGACGGGCGCCAGGTACCCTCGGGTACCACCGACCTAGGCCGGCTTTATTTAAATTCGCCGCCACCGCGGCCGCCCTTTTCGCGTCCCCGCTCCACCCCGAGGGCGAGCACAGGGGTCTCGGGCTCAAATTCGGCTGGCCCAGCCCGCCTGCGAGGCGGTTAGGTAGAGGGGGTGGACGTGTAGGACAGGAGGGTAATTGGGTCTGGTACTTAATAAGTGTCCAATTTTCAGCGGGTATAACAAGTTTATTATGGCGGGTCTCACATGGTTCAAACTCTACAATATTCGAGTGGCATACTCTTATTTCTGCCCGCTCGCTATCGACCGGTAATCGTAACACGCCGCCATTTTATTCCTTTAATCGCGAGGTAGCCGCGTCCGAGAGAGAGAGCCTACTTATACGTACTCTCACGGTGAGAATTCCGACGCCAAGATTTCCTTTCACACTGAACGTTAGTTTCGGCGCACCTTAGTGCTAGCAACGGACCATAGGTAACCCCTTTAATGATAGATGAATATTTCAGATAGCACCCGATAGGTAATTCGCGACGATAGGTAACTCCCTTAAGGATAGATGATTATTTCAGATAGCACCCGATAGGCAATTCGCGACGATAGGTAACTCCCTTAAAGATAGATGATGATTTCAGATAGCACCCGATAGGTAATTCGCGATGATAGGTAACTCCCTTAAAGATAGATGATGATTTCAGATAGCACCCGATAGGTAATTCGCGATGATAGGTAACTCCCTTAAAGATAGATGATGATTTCAGATAGCACCCGATAGGTAATTCGCGACGATAGGTAACTCCCTTAAAGATAGATGATTATTTCAGATAGCACCCGATAGGTAATTCGCGACGATAGGTAACTCCCTTAAAGATAGATGATTATTTCAGATAGCACCCGATAGGTAATTCGCGATGATAGGCAACCCCCTTAAAGATAGATGATGATTTCAGATAGCACCCGATAGGTAATTCGCGATGATAGGTAACTCCCTTAAAGATAGATGATTATTTCAGATAGCACCCGATAGGTAATTCGCGACGATAGGTAACTCCCTTAAAGATAGATGATTATTTCAGATAGCACCCGATAGGTAATTCGCGATGATAGGTAACCCCCTTAAAGATAAATGATTATTTCAGATAGCACCCGATAGGTAATTCGCGATGATAGGTAACTCCCTTAATACTACTTACGCATTTTAGATAGCCTAGACGTGACGAGAGAGAAATATTCCTTATTCTAGTACAAATTTAACGATATTCTAACGACATAAAATTGGCACGGCGACTCAACATAAACAAGGTAAACAGCACGGCGCGACCGCGGTAGAGGACGATCGTACATGATACTCGACGCCGGCGCGTGTTATGGAAGGAGAGAGTCGGCAGGGGCGAGCCGCTTTCGTTCGCTAATCTCGGACTTTTACGCTAAAAATGCTTTGACGCGGGACTACCGCAAAACTAACTTTCATTAGTTAACAATTAGTTCGGGATTTACTTACTCGCTGCCTCGTCCCTGCCTCCTCTCTCTTCCGCTCAAACTGGATGGGGACTCACGGGTCGGTGCCGATCTCTCTCGTTTGCTTCCTCGTCCACTACTTTCTTTCTAGTCCTTCCACGCGTCTATCTCCCGAACTCGAATGTACTAAAACTGCCGGTCTACTTGCTCGGCCTGTGAACTTAGCCTAGGTACTCTCCCCCTACTTTGCCTTATTAATCCTTTGTGACCAATCATGTCACGTGTGTCGCGTGGTCAGCTCTCTCCCTTGACGATTCTCGCCGGTCCTCCCGCGCCGCATACCCCTCTCTGGCCGTCGAGTGGCGCGAGCGGGGGAGGGGGGAGCGCGACGAGAGTCGTGCACAGCTCGCCGTGGAGCCGAGTGCTCCCGAACCCTTACGACGCGCCCCCCTCACCGCGCGCCTTCCCCCTGGAGCTCGGAACGGGCGACGGGGAAGGGGGAAGCTCACCTCGCCGGACAGGCGTCCCTGTTATCGGCGGTTGGCTCACAATACCGGCCACCAGGCACGAAAACTGCAGCACCGCTTCCCTCGCCGCACCCGCCGAACTCCTTACATCGAGGCGCCGTTTCGCGCGGACTTCAGCGCGCGGTGCACCAGCGAGAACTTGGTTGTTGACACATGTAGCCGACGGACCGAATTGCCCCTGGGGTGATGACTGGACGTTTGCATCGGCGCCCAGGGTCGCACCTGCGACCCCCTTCAGGCTGCCAACTCCGGTGTGACGGAAAAATCGTCACAATATATATATATATAATGTTATATAATGTAATATAATATAATACGAATCTATACTATTATATACATATCTTCAAATTATTTAATTATATTTTGTGGGTTGCTGTAATTATCTATAGCATAATAGATAATGTTTGCATCAGCCATAGCCCGCGGCTGCGGCGCGGATTACTACTAGCGCCACATGGTGGCTGGCGACGATAAGAGAACCACACTATATATATTGAGTGCCAGGGACCTGACAAAGATCGAGTTCCAATAAAGCTCACTTCTTGCCCTAGGGGAAAGATGTCGCTAGTATCGTCATGTGTGTGGCGTGCACGTCGCACCACCTTTTTCTGTTCGAGTCCAACTTTCTATAGAGAACGTTTCTGTTCCATGGCCGAGGCTGATAAAAACCAAGAGTTGGCAACCCTGCGCTTCCTTTTTTGAAATGGCTTCCGAACCAACTGTCTGATAAAACGACTGACCGCTTAAGAGTCCGTGTCACATACGACGGGCGCTTCGAAAACGCGGCCCCTATTTTCTTCGGCACTGAGCAAGCAAGTGCATTAAACTTTGGAGGACATATAGAGAATTATGGCACAAAGGGCATGAGACTCGTATTTTTTTTAAATTTTCAAAACAATTTTGCAGATTCAGCTTATCATTGGAGATATGAGATAATTGTTTATAAATGCACCGATTCTAGCGAAATATAAGACTCTCATGCCCTCGAGCATTAAAAAACGCACATTTTGAGCTTTGTTTCATCTAATTTGATGCAAAATTGGCTGCACAAATGGCTTTTTGAGTTTCGGAAAGAAAACATCGAGATTTTTTATCGGCACAACGAGAAAATAGTGTGACGTAATTCCACACGGAGCGCTGACGAAATGTTCTCGCGAGACAGGTCGGTAACTGGTCGAAGAGGCGAGACATACGGCTGACAAGTGACGGCCCATAGGCCACATAACCACATCTCTATGACCAAATATAGAAATCGCTTAGACAGCGTTACCCGGCCCCCTCCGAAGTTGACTGCAACACATGCCTTCCGAAATATGGACGCCGGTTCGATTTTCACAAAAACGTAAATTCTCATAATTCAGGCATTTGTTCATCTAATGATACAAAATAAAGCCCAAAATGTGTGTGTTTCGAGTGAGCATGAAAATCTCCAATTCTTTAATTTATATATATAAAAATAAAAATTTATTTGTTGTCGTGAAAAGAAAAAATTGCAGATAGATTCGAATCATCGACATTCTCCCCGTGAGACGACAAGGGTACATCGCCTTAGCCCACTAATTACATAATATTTTATATATATCTGAATGGATTTATGTATATATATAGTATATTGATATCATCAATCATATATATAATCAAACAATAAGAATGATATATCAATCATTCAGAAATATGCATGTATCTATGTATATATATATATACGATATATGTGTAGATACATACATATATTCTGCCTCTATATATATATATATATGATTTCTGATCTGAATGTATTCATATACATACATATATATATATATATATTTATGTACAGTGCATATATATGCACATATATATACATATTGCTGAATGGGTTTGTATGTATACCCAGATATCTTTTCTAAGAATCATATTATTTTGTGAACTGTTTTTATAAACAGCAATTCTCATAATATGCATGACCAAAGCTGCGACATTAGTTCGCGCGACTCGATTGTTTTCGCTCCGTCTCATTCCCTCTGCGGGGCAGTGCGGGGGAAACGCGGGCGGCTGGATATCGCTATGAGGCCTCGG
>OZ023254.1:32627969-32729619 GCA_964007305.1 Netelia melanura | reverse complement strand
ATGAAAATTCGTATTGTCCTGCCGTATCCAGTTAACAGAAAAATTTCAACAGCGACACATTCCAGAGAAAATTTTCATGGTACCCCATATCATTTGAGCTGCCTGCCGTGCAATCCCGAGAGTTGTTCTCTTGCGAACAGTCGATGGTTTTGAGAGGAGAGTTCGGGCATGCTTAAACATGAATGGGGGAATCTTCGAACACCTTTAAGAGTTCAGAGAACACTCATAAGGAGGTGGTTTTGGAGTCGGTAAATACTGCGGAAGTGACGAGCCGCAGAGACCTAATCCTTGTGAGTGTTTCACACACTCACACTCACACGCGCGCAAACACACACATACACACACACACACACACACACACACACACTTACACTTGGGATGTTAAAGACTTTACCTCCTCGTGGTACATCCTGGATAACGCTAAAATAGTCAAAAATGGTGTTCTACTCCAAAAATTATGGACTTTATCAAAAAAATGTTCCTATAAAAGTTGTTAGTTTTGATCCGACAAATTTTTTAGTAACAAAGAAATGGCCTGTTTCTATTTAAAAAAACATGTCGGCCATCTTACAACCGCCATTTTGAATTATGATACAAAAAAAAATTTTTTTTTGAACGTCCCCCTTCGAACCCTAAAAGTTTCATTATACACAATTTTTGATCGGAGCAGTATTTTCCGAGAAAAATTAGGTGTAAGATTAAAATGGGACACCCTGTATATTATGTACATATAAATAAAATATTATGTTATTAGTGGGCTAAGACTTTGTACGCTTGTTTCAAAGGGAGGATGTCGGTGGTTCGATTCTATATACAATTTTTTATTTTCACGACAAGAATTTAATAAATTTATATATATATAAATAAAAATGTGTTAAATTCTTGTCGTGAAAAAAAAAAATTTCAGATTGATTCGAACCATCGACATCCTACCCATGACACGACAAGGGTACAACGCCTTAGCCCACTAACCCACTGTCGTTCACTTAGGTTTTATGCAGTGACAAACGCAGGTATGGTACTCGCTACCCGTTGTGAAACGTTCTCGTTCTCTATGCTCGCCGACACCGAAAAACTCAGCGAGAACGAGAAAACGCAATCTCGGTTTTGACGAGCACCGAGCGACCGATTGGGTTGAAATTCGCAGGGTACATAGAGAATTATGGCCTACTGTCCCTGAGATTCGGCTTTTTCCAAAACTTTGAAAGTTAACAGTTTTTTCGTCATTGAAAAAAGAAAATGATAAAATCATCATAATCGCACGATATTTTTCATCGTGCCGAAGAGAGAATCTCGTGCGCAATGGAAAAACGTACATTTTGGGCTTTGTTCGGTATGATTTGATGACGAAATGACTGAATTATGAGGATTTGCGTTTATGCGGGAAACGAATCTAGCGTAGGTAAGCCCGTCGGCCCGCCCGTCGGGTGGTGGAGGGACGACAGTCGAAAACATAGTCGCGCGTCGTGTGCACGTTGGCCTCAGTCCCGCACGGATATCTAATGCGTTGCGACTATATACACATATATATATATTCCGTCGCCGACAGTACATAGATTGATATGGCCGAGCCATATACTGTCGGTAATAATAATAAATAATATATATATATATATATAGCTAATAGGATATATATATACGCACACACACACACACGCATACGCACACACGCACACGCACACACACACACACACACACACACACACACACACATATAAACCGGTCGATATATATCTCTGCCGGTTTATACATGCGTGTGTGCGTATGTGAGTATAATATATATATATATATATATAATTATGTCATATATAATATAGTATTAGATTAATATAAGAGGAGATAAGGTGGGAGAGATGGAGATAAGGTGACATATATATAATAAAATACAATATTTCTTCGTTAGTATATATTTTTGTTTTTATTGGAAGACGTATTAATTATATAATAAATATTTTATTGGCGGTGCCTTCGTTTTTGCAGACGCCTCAATTGGGCGTCTGTTTTCCGCTGCCTTGCGAGCAGCTCGCGCTCTCTGTTGTTGTCGCTCATTTTTGTAATTCTCGCCTTCGCTGTCTCCAGCTGCTGTTCTAAACTTTGCGCGTACACCCACCAGTCGTACGCCCTTTTCTGCGCCAACGCCAGTTCCTCGTTGTTCACCGGTGCCGGTGGAATAGGAGCATGTCCATATGCCCTCGAGACGTTCGCATATTGCTGTGCCCGTTGAACTGGGGCATGCTCCCATGCCGGCGGGACAGGAGCATGTTCCCGTCGCAACGGGACATCAATATGTTCATGTGCCATCGGCGCATGAACATGTGCCATCGGCGCACGAACATGTGCCGGTGGCGCACGAACATGTGCCGGTGGCGCATGAACATGTGCCGGTGGCGCATGATCATGTGTCGGCGGGGCATGATCATGTGTCGGCGGGGCATGAACATGTGCCGGTGGCACATGAACACGTGGCAATGGAGCATGTCCCCATTCCCACGGCACCGGTGCCGGCTGCACGGTCCCAGTTTGGGTGTTTACCCGCGCCGCTTTTTTCCCCGGTTTCTGTAAAAAGAAAATGGTACAATATTTGTTCTTTGTTATTCGACGATTATTAACTAAGTATGGCACTGACCTTTGAACGTGCTACCGTGCCTGCGAGGGGCCACGGGTCACCCCATGGTGGTCCAGGCGGTGGCGGGACTACTTTTGGTGGTGGTGGTCGTTTTTTTTTTTTTTTTTTTAATAAGGGAAAGGCGGAGCCCCACTAAAAACCACCCACCCTCGCGTCACCCCATGACCCCGGAACCGCTTTCGCATTACTTCAGGATCATGGGTTTTATGCGCTACCTCTAGCGCTTATCTCCCTTACTCTCGCTGCATCTCACATGTCCTGCGATTTCTCGCTCCTCTCCGACTGATCGGGTCCATGGCAATTCCTCTATGGGCTTTGCAGTACACGTTCCCTTTCCTGCTCATCTCTCTTCTTAGCGCGGAGTACACTTTCCGCGTAGTGTGCTACGACGTCCCAATTTGCTTGGGACTGTCGCATCAGTGCAACAATGCTCTCGACCGCCGGGGGTGCGCCAAAAGCCTCTACCAGTGCTTCCCTCATCGCACTCCATCGTTTGCACACGAAAAATGTGTGCCGCACGTCGTCCTCTCCTGGACAGTAGTCACAGAAGGGGCTTCTCTTCCTGTTGCACTTGTAGAGGTATGCGTTGAACATGCCATGCCCCGATAGTAGCTGGGTGAGATAGAAGTTTACCTCCCCGTGTTCTCGGCTAATCCACGAGGTGAGACCCCCTACGAGTTGGGCGGTCCACCTGCCAGTCGTTGCCAGTTGCCATCGCTGTTCGCAGTCTCGTAAAGTGCGCTGCCTTTACTCCTTCCTGATGTTTCCGGTTTGCGCCTCCTGCTTTCTCTTGTAGACGCGCTTCCGCTCTTTGGCCAATAGGTCGATAGGTATGACCCCGGCGATCACCAGCACCGCGGCCTCCAATACCGTGCGGTACGCACTGGCGATTCGCAAGGCAGTCCTCCTTTGCACAGATGCCATCTTCTTCCTGTTCCGTTCAGTCTCAAGTGCATCAGCCCAGATTTCCGCGCCGTACAGCAGGATCGACTGTACAACGCTCATCAGGGTCCGCCTTTTGGAGCTCCTTGGACCCGCAACGTTTGGCATGATCCTCGAGAGCATAGCCGCCATGCTTGCCGCCTTGTCGGCAGCACCCTGTATATGTGCCCAAAACGACAGTTTGGCATCCAGCTTTAACCCCAGGTATCGAAGCACCTTCACAGCCTCGATGCGTGCGCCGTCCACCTCAGCTTGGAAGGGCTCTGGGAATGTTCTCTGTCGAGTGAGTACAACTATCTCCGCCTTACTGGCTGCCAGTTCGAGCCCATGTTCCGTCAGCCAGTCGCTGACGCGCCGGGATACTTGTCCGATGAGCCTTCTGGCCTGCTCTTCGTGTCTGGATGTGATGACAGCGGCGATGTCGTCCGCGAAGCCGACGAGCTTCGTCCCCTCAGGCATCTGCAGCGATAGAATCCCGTCGTAGACGACATTCCACAAGTCCGGGCCTAGCGCTGAGCCCTGTGCTACCCCTGATGTTAGTCTCTTTCTGCGCTGCCCCTCCGAAGTTTCGAAGATCAGCTCCCGGTTGTCGAGATAGTCACTGATGATCCTAGTGATGTACCACGGCACCGCGAATCGCTCCTCGAGCGCACGAAGTATATCCAGCCATTTCACGGAGTTAAATGCATTTCGGACGTCAAGTGTGACCAGGACACAGGCGCTTCTCGTCCTGTGGTTTCCCTGCCACGCCCTTTCGGTTGGTTCCAACGCCTCAGCGATGGCACCGATGGTTGATCTCCCTTCTCGAAAGCCGTGCTGGTTGTCAGCTAGGCCTCCAGCTGCCTCTACGGCTCCCCGCAGCCGTCCACGGATCATCTTTTCGAGGACTTTTCCCGCCGTATCGAGCATACAGAGCGGCCTGTATGAAGAGGGGGTGATTGGCGGCCCCTTCCCCTTGTCGAGTAGCACAAGTCGTTGGAGTTTCCACCTTGAGCCGAACACCCCTGCCCGGAGGCACAGGTTGTACATGTTCAGCAGAAAGTACGGAAACTCTCTAGCGATGAGCTTCGCCGGTATTCCATCAGAGCCAGGCGCCTTGCGGTTTCCGATGGATGCAGCGGCCTCACGCATCTCTGCCACGAGAAGGCTGGCACTTCGCCGACGGTTGGATACTCCTTAGGTTCTCTGTCAGGATGTTCTGGGAAGAGTCCTTCTACTATCTCGTACATCTCTTCAGAGTCCTTCGGTCCCACCGGGACCGTTCGGCCTAGCTTTTTCGTGACAATCTGATAGCCGCGACCCCAGGTGTCGTTGTCAACTTCTGCGCACAATTCTCTCCAGCATCTAGCTTTGCTGTATTCCACTGCCTTTCCGAGCTGCTTCTTGGCCATTTTGTATGCCTCATTGTGCAGTGCAGTGATGCGTCTGCTCCTCCGTGCTCTTTGGGCCCTCCGCCTTAGCTTGAGACAGCTCCGCCTGAGCTCAGCGATGTCTTCCGTCCACCAGTACGCAGGCTTCCTATGAGCTCTTCGTGGCCTTCTCGGTATGGATTCGTCACATCCTTTTTCAATGAGTCTCATCGTACGAGCGATGAGCTGTTCAGTCTCCGCCCTGGAGGCTAACGGAGTTTCGGCTTCTTCCAGCATCCTGCCTCCTGCTTCTAATGCCCTCATGAGAGCATCCTTGTCCAATCTAGCTACATTCCAGCCAATTGCCACATATTGGTTTCGTCTCGCGTCTCCTGGCGCGTCCGGAATGCCAACTTGGTACCCGATGAACTGATGATCGCTTGCCGTGAAGCCCTCGAACACCTGCCATCTAGTGATCCGTTCTGCAATATTCGGGGTAGCCATGGTCAGGTCGATGATCGATCCCCGTTGTCCATTCCTCCTGAATGTTGCTGTGGTACCTGTGTTCAGGGTGGTCAGATTCAGTCTGGCCGCCATTTCCGCGAGCTCTGTACCTCGCGTATCATTGCGGGTCATACCCCACTCGTTGGACTTAGCGTTGAAATCGCCAGCCACCACAACCTCTCCATCGGTGTCGCGAATCTGTTCCTCCAGGAGTTCGAGCTTCTGCCGGAAGACTCCGATGCCCTCATTAGGTGACAGGTAGCAGCTGAAATAAGTGGCGCCTCCGCTTTGGATCCACACAAAGCCGTCACCTTTTCCGCAATCTTTATCTGGAACTTCGTGCGGTTTTTTACCCAAATGGCTGCCGTCCCGGTGTTGTCAGCAAACCATTCGTCCCGCCAGGTTGGAGTATTGCTCACTGATGATCATGAGGTCAGCACTTTTTTCGAACGCCCATTGTGTGAGCAGGTCTTGAGCCAGCCTACATCGTTGGAGGTTTCCTTGCAGAATTACCGCCATCGCCGTGCCGTGCTTTTCTTTCCTGCCTCAGCATAGGCTGCACATCTCGCTGAACCGGGGATGTGGTCAACGCTGCTCCCATCTGTCCATTCTGCGCAGAGGTAGCACTTTGGTGCATTTTGACACTGTGCTGCCTTATGTCCTTCCCCCTCGCACCTCCAGCAGAGGTCTCGACGGTCGTTGGACTTACACTCCGCTGCTATGTGTCCATACCCATGACAGCGATAGCATCGGACTTTCCTGATCTTTAGTCGCACTCGGCAGTTTACCCATCCTATTCTGATGTGGCCCGCCTTGGCCAGTTTGGCGGCTGCCGTGGCATCCATTTCCGCATATGCCATTGTGTTGCCTCTCAAAATGCTCTTGGACATCGAGACGTTGATGTCGCTGCCTTTCTCCTTTCCGAGGTAATCTTGGATGAACTCGATGACCTGCTCCTCGTCTGTGGCTGCATCGATGTCGCGGATCTCGATCTGGGCTCTGAGTGTTAGGTGGCGCACACTGCCGGCCGCACCGATGGCTTCTTGAATGGCACTGCCAAACTAGCTTCGGCTGTCGCTCCAAGTTCCACAAGGACATCACCATGCCTGGTTTCTCTGATGGCCTTGACCTTGACACCCAACTCCTCAGGCTTGATGGTGGTGGTGGTGGTGGTGGTGGTGATGGTGGTGGTGGTAGTAGCGGTTGCTGGCCACTTGATTTCTATAACAAAAAATCATTGCATAATAATTATTTCCAGATCTTCGACTATTTTATTTACTTTATTGATTTTATTTATTTTAAATAAAATAAATGAAATAAATAAAATAAATAAAATAAATGAAATAAATAAAATAAATGAAATGTTACGGATCGTCCAGCCTAGCAACAACCATCAACGCATCGGCTGAACAATCCATCGATGCACGCGCATCCTCGTCAGCAAATTCCATCAAACACGTTGACCCGCGATGGAAACTTCCAACGCGACTCCACGCGCTGTCTAGTCAGCACTAAAGTTGGGCAATCCGAAGAACTAATTGCAAACCTCGATCAATCGATTTCCCAATCGATATTTCCTGGTTACCCCCACGGGGCTCCCCAACACCATCGCCCCATGGTAACGAGGATCCTAAACCCAAAATTATCACCAGTCTTAACTAACTCCTCCGTCCTAACAGACGTGTCCCTCGACTAACCGCACTCAACCTTAAGGGTGAGCATACCCTCGCGCGCATAGATTGTCGCGAGTGTACCTCCGAGTTTGGGGAATCGAGTGATTAGCTAAGAACTCTTACGGCGAGTGCAATCCCTTGCGGCGCATCGCGTCCTCGAAGTATCATAGTACCGCGTTAATTACCGGACCGGCATTGTGCGTCTAAATACTTCGAGTATTTAAATCTCAACCAAAACAAACTGTAACCTTGTATATCCAATTACATTCTGCGCGCTTGGCACGTTCTTGCCAACACCGCGAAATCGACACATCGTAGTGACGGCGTTAAATACGTGCACGCCAGTGTAAGTCACTACGGTAGTATTAGTGGTACACGCGAATAAAGAATACGATTTACCAGAGAAGCCTAGGAGGACTCATTCCTACCTTCCCGACCTACGCAGCTAATCGCCGACGCAGCAGCTCAGCAGAGAACACACACACACACAGAACACGAAAACCAGGTGAGGTGCGTCACACCGTTTTAAATCGAACAGAACCCACAAGTCGAGCACCTGACGCTCGACTATAAATAAATAACAAACAAATAATAACATTACGACGGAAACCCGTACGTAACAACTGGTGTCAGAAGTGGGATTCTGTTCACAACTCACCTAATAATTTCTTTTCGTATATATTAAAAACCGGTACCTGAATAAAATGGCAGAACTACTAACGTCGCTCCTCGAGCGAACTACGCTCGATAACCGTCGTAAAGAAATCCGGGAGGCGGTACGCTCCCTCCCAGAATACGACGGGGGGTCCAAATCCCTCACGACGTTCCTCCGGAGGGTCGTCGACGAGTTCGAGATGCTCGACGGAGCTGACGAGCCCATTTTCCTAAAAGGCGTTAAAAGCCGGCTGACCGGCGCCGCCTGGGATTCGCTCGATGGCCGAACTCTAGATACTACCCACGCGCTAATAAAACACCTCAAAAGTAAATTCGCGCCAGGTAGGGACGCGAGTTCCTATCTAACGGAGATCAACCGGCTCAATATAAAAAAAAATGAATCCCCCCGAGAGTACATCGCGCGTACGACCAAACTAATGAAAAGAGCGCGAGCTGCAACCCGCGGAGACCGTCCTGCAGCTGAGACTAGAGCAGGACTCGAGGATCTCGAGAAAATCGCAATCAGCAACTTCTTGAGAGGGTTGCCGGACGAAATTTTTCTCGCAATAAAGCATGAGAAACCAACCACCCTCGACCGGGCATTCGATCTTGTGATTGAAGAGGACCGCGAAAGACACAACCGACGACGCGTGGTGGGGAAATCTAACCGAAAATCCTCCCACCGGAAAAGTTCGCGCCGAAAAAAGAAATCAAGTCGACGCGACCGCTCGTCAAGTTGTTCGTCGTCTTCCGACAGCGAAGATTCCTCCCCCAGCGACTCCTCTTCGTCAGACGATGACCGGAAGCACGGGAAGGTCTACGCCCTCGAAGCCAACTACCCCCGGAGAGAGTACGAGCCTCGCGCCCCAAAATACTGGAATCGCGAGACGGGGCACCACTGCGCATGCTGCAGCAAATGCCCTGCGGAACCCCCGAGAGAACGATACCGGTGGAGGTCACCGTCACCTCATGAATTTTCTCGAGCATCTTCCCGCGAATCGGACGAGCATTTAAACTCGCGAGGCGCTCGTCCAGCAAACGCCTGGCCGAGCGCCCAAGGAAACACCTCGAGCTCCTCACCCAGAAGGGAGGAACCAAGGAAAACGGTGCGGTTCCCGCCGAACGGGGAACACAATGCCTCCTCAAGGAGATACCGCCTGCTAGGATCGAGATCAAATCCGCGGACTTCCGAGAAGGCAACGCAGAATTCATCTTAGACGGCGGATCCTCCATCAACCTCATACACGTGACCGCCTTAAACGAACCCAAGAAGATCGATGCCACCGACACGCGGAAAATTCGAGGAATAATTCCGACAACGATTCGGACGCTCGGAACGGTCGCTCTCGCCATTCGAAAAGCTGACGTGGTTTTTCACGTCTTCGATGGCGAACGACTATCACGAGCCGACGGACTCCTCGGATCACCGTTTCTTCATGACCAGAAGGCCGAAATATCATATCAACACCGGACGCTCGTCACAGCAACAGAGCCGATCACCCCTATTCCGTTCTCGAACCGGCAGGAGATAGAACCAGTCTTAGACGAGGTAGAATCCGTCAGAATACATCTGGAAGGACGTAGCCGGAAACAGGTTGCATTAAACCTACGCAACAGTAACGTCTACGACGGATATCTGAAACGCATCGACCTCGGGTCACACATACACCTCGGCGAGGCTGTGGTGAAAAACCACGATGGCGTTTGTTTCGCTATCGCCACCAACACTCACACCGACGCGATAGACTTCGACGTGCCGGCGCAAGAACTCGAGCCGTACGTAATCGGATCCGGGCCGCTCTCGGACGGCGACGACGACCAGCTGGCCGCAAGCAACACACCGACAAGGACGACCCGCGCCCGAGTAAGTACGATTTTGCAGACGCTGCATCTCGACCATTTAAATCGGATCGAGCGTCAACACGTGTGTGACTTAATCAAACGCAACTCCGACCTGTTTCACCTCCCGGGAGACGCACTAAAGGGCTCGACTATCATCGAGCATGAAATTCCAACACGAGACAACAAACCTGTGCATACTAAACAATATCGGTACCCGGTAATGCATCAAACCGAGATCGAGACCCAAATAAAAGGACTGCTCGATAATAAAATTATCAAGCCGTCTCACTCCCCGTATAACTCACCGTTGTGGATCGTCCCCAAAAAGACGGACGCACACGGTAATAAACGGTGGAGGATGGTTATCGATTACCGACAGCTGAATGAGAAAACGATCGGTGACAGCTATCCGCTGCCCAACATCACCGAAATTTTGGACCGGCTAGGAGGAGCCAAATACTTCTCAGTATTCGACTTAGCCAGCGGGTTCCATCAAATAAGGGTAGCCGAGAAAGACCAACCGAAAACGGCGTTCACGACCCCTCGAGGCCATTATGAATTCGCACGGATGCCCTTCGGATTAAAGAACGCACCGGCAACATTCCAACGACTCATGGACAGCGCCCTGTCCGGCCTCACGGGTACGGAACTCTTCGTTTACCTTGACGATATAGTAATCTTCTCGTCATCTCTCCAAGAACACCGAAGCAAGGTCCACCGGCTTTTCCAGCGGTTACGAAGGAACGGATTGACCCTCCAGGTCGACAAATGCGAGTTTCTGCGGAAAGAGGTTAATTATCTCGGGCACATCCTTAATAAGGACGGAGTCCGACCTGACGCCAGGAAATTGACTGCTGTGAAGAATTTTCCGATACCCAAGACACCGAGAAACGTGAGAGAATTCCTCGGGCTTGCGGGTTATTACAGGAAATTCATACCCAATTTCTCCGGCAGAGCAAAGCCGCTGTCAGACCTCACGCGGAAAACCACAAAATTCGGATGGACCGAGCAAACACAAGCCAGCTTCGAAGACCTCCGCGACACACTATGTACAGCACCTATCTTGCAATACCCCGACTTTAAAAGAGCATTCATACTTACCACGGATGCCTCGGACGTTGCAATAGGAGCTGTGCTGAGTCAGGGAGACAAAGTGGGTCAAGACCTACCCATTCAGTATGCCAGCAGAGTGCTGAACTCAGCTGAAAGAAACTACTCGACGACCGAGAAGGAATGCCTCGCCATGGTATACGCGGTCAAATATTTCCGACCATATTTATACGGACGAAAATTCACCCTAATAACCGACCATCAACCTCTGGTATGGCTAAATTCGGTCAAGGACCCCTCCTCGAGACTCGTGCGATGGAGATTACAACTCGAAGAATACGAATACGACGTCGTCTACAAAAAGGGCAAGACCAACCTGAACGCCGACGCCCTCTCACGGAATCCGGCAACAACATTGCCAGTGACCCCCCGCGACGACGACGAATTCAAGGTTAAGGGTATACTACGACGGAACCCCAACGAGAGCACCATCGCCAGCCGAATCCGCGACCGGGGGCGAGCAGCCACCACCCCTGCTTACGATGAAACCAGCCTTCAAGAATCACCAAGCGATGAAGAAACCGTTGAAGAAAGCCAAGGCCACCGCATACTGCCAACGTCGAACCTCGATGACATCAACGAGTCTGCCGATACCACCGCCGAAATCGATACGTCCACTCAATCGGACCCTCATGGATATCGATTTGATACGTCAGTCGCCCTCCAACACGGCACTAATCAATTGACCTTGAACGAGGCGAAGGGACGACTAAGGCGACTGTCCGGCAGTCTACCACGGTACCGAGCGGTCCCAATGGAGACGAGCTCGGTACTCAACGACGACTCGATATGTAGCAACGCCGACTTAACGCCGCGACAACAAGAAATCATCGAAAGAGATTTCGGGGATAGTCCTGAAACATCAAGAAAGATTATCAACCTCCTCAGAAAACCGTCACCCGCCAACGATGCAAAAATCGCGACGGAACCTTCAAACAATCGAAATTTTAGCCAGATCAGCGGAAACTGCCCTACTCAGCAGCAGGAAGCACGAGCTTCAACTCGAATATCAATAATGCCAACTCCGACGAAGGGAGAAAAACCTGCGTGCGGCTCGACGCCACGCAAGGTACGATTTTCGGTACCATCCCCCGAATCTAAGGACGAAGAATCAACCACGAACCAAGAGAACCGAACACCGATAATCGGCGGATCGGCATCATCATCATCATCATCATCATCATCATCATCATCATCATCGGAAGAGGAGGAGCTCGCCAATTCCAGCAGTGACTCTGAAGAGGACAATTTCAACCCTGAGGACAACTCTACCAAACTGTGTCAGATTGAAATAAGACCCGACCAATTAACAACCGGCCGGGGAACAATCATTCACTTCATCCCCAAGGACGGAATCGTTACAACTCCAATAGGAAATCAATTACGCGACCTTGGATACATCGATGCCGATAATCTGATGAGACGATCGAAACTAGAGGACGTAATAACATCGAGAAGTAAGAAGCAAGAAACCTTGAGCCTCACAACCGCCAAAAATTATTTTGACAAAATTACCCTCGACGACCTCGAAACCGCCTTCGAGAATCTAAAGCAATCGATCGCAGAACACAGGAACTACGAATTCCGCATCGCCTCCGATGGAGACGGGCACGATGAATTACCATTACCAACGTTCCAACGGATACTCGAGCGCGCTCTCTCCCAAGTCAGCTGTAAGATTACCATCTGCACCAACAAGATAGAAACACCGCCAGAAGAAGAACGCAAGGCGCTCATCAAGGAATGGCATAGCGACCACATCGGAGGTCACAAGGGAGCAAGGAAAACCTACGAAAGGCTACGACAACGATACTATTGGAAAGGTATGAAAAACGACGTACAAAATATTGTACGCTGCTGTCACAGCTGCCAACAACACAAATTGGTTCGAATAAAGACCAGAGAACCAATGGTGATCACTGACACACCTGTGGCAGCATGGGAAAAGATCGCCCTCGACATACTTGGTCCATTGCCTTTAACTAAACGCAAAAATCGTTTCGTCTTAACAACCATCGACTTGCTGACGAAATTTGCCCGAGCGTTCGCTCTGCCGGATATGAAGAGCCAAACAATCATCAAAACGCTCGACCAAGAATATTTCACCGTACACGGGACTCCACTGTACATCTTGAGCGACAACGGCAAAAGCTTCGTCAGCAGCCGTATGGAGAATTTCCTAAAAGAAAAGAATATACACCACGTAAAGGCGACAACGTACCACCCACAAAGCAACGGGACATTAGAGCGCAGTCACCAAGGAATTGCTGACTACGTGAAACATTATATAAAAAAGGATACCGAATGGGACGAGATCTTGCCATACGCCACGCAATCACACAACGCTGCGATCCACGAATCAACGGGATTCACACCGTACGAGATGGCATACGGCAAGCTGATGAAGACACCGTCAACCCCGCCTCTAAAAGAAGACCTGCCTACTACCACAAGATACGTGTCAAACATCGTAAAAAGACTCGACGAATTAGCCGAAGTAGGAGGCAACAACCTGAACAAAAATAAAGAATCAGCAAAAACCCGCCATGATAAGAAACTAAACGCAGTACCCTACCGACCAGGAGACGCCATTTATGCACTTCGCGAGCCGAAGCAAGGGAAATTCGACCCCTACTACAACGGCCCGTATCGCATTGTAAAAACCCTGGACGGTAACACCACGTTAATTGATAAGGGACATGGACTGCTAAGCCTAACCCACGTGGACAAAATCAAACCAGCCCATATGGACGCCGAAAACCCATCAATACCGACGCCGCCCAAAAAACGCGGACGACCACCCAAGCCAAAACCAGCATGGAAATAAAAAAAAAAAAAAAAAAAAAAAAAAAAAAAAAACCTGAAACCGACAACAACTAGAATCGCCTCGGATTAATTGGACAACCCTTCCTCGTGATTTTCGTCGCGGCCATCTTCACTTATAAGAAACGCCAGAGGACCAGCCCCACGAAAATACCAACAGATGGATAACACGGCAACACTCAATGACATCATACTATTCGTACTATTTTTCCTTTTCTCATTTCTTATTCGCTTATTCAACATTTTCCCTTTTGCAAGATAAACCTATAGGAGTGCACCTGACATACCGACGTGCGGAAGCGCGGACCATGGGTACCACGTTCCGTCTAAGAAGGGAGGGCTGTTACGGATCGTCCAGCCTAGCAACAACCATCAACGCATCGGCTGAACAATCCATCGATGCACGCGCATCCTCGTCAGCAAATTCCATCAAACACGTTGACCCGCGATGGAAACTTCCAACGCGACTCCACGCGCTGTCTAGTCAGCACTAAAGTTGGGCAATCCGAAGAACTAATTGCAAACCTCGATCAATCGATTTCCCAATCGATATTTCCTGGTTACCCCCACGGGGCTCCCCAACACCATCGCCCCATGGTAACGAGGATCCTAAACCCAAAATTATCACCAGTCTTAACTAACTCCTCCGTCCTAACAGACGTGTCCCTCGACTAACCGCACTCAACCTTAAGGGTGAGCATACCCTCGCGCGCATAGATTGTCGCGAGTGTACCTCCGAGTTTGGGGAATCGAGTGATTAGCTAAGAACTCTTACGGCGAGTGCAATCCCTTGCGGCGCATCGCGTCCTCGAAGTATCATAGTACCGCGTTAATTACCGGACCGGCATTGTGCGTCTAAATACTTCGAGTATTTAAATCTCAACCAAAACAAACTGTAACCTTGTATATCCAATTACATTCTGCGCGCTTGGCACGTTCTTGCCAACACCGCGAAATCGACACATCGTAGTGACGGCGTTAAATACGTGCACGCCAGTGTAAGTCACTACGGTAGTATTAGTGGTACACGCGAATAAAGAATACGATTTACCAGAGAAGCCTAGGAGGACTCATTCCTACCTTCCCGACCTACGCAGCTAATCGCCGACGCAGCAGCTCAGCAGAGAACACACACACACACAGAACACGAAAACCAGGTGAGGTGCGTCACACCGTTTTAAATCGAACAGAACCCACAAGTCGAGCACCTGACGCTCGACTATAAATAAATAACAAACAAATAATAACATTACGACGGAAACCCGTACGTAACAACAATAAATAAAATAAATGAAATAAATAAAATAAATAAAATAAATAAAATAAATAAAATAAATAAAATAAATAAAATAAATAAAATAAATAAAATAAATAAAATAAATAAAATAAATAAAATAAATAAAATAAATAAAATAAATAAAATAAATAAAATAAATAAAATAAATAAAATAAATAAAATAAATAAAATAAATAAAATAAATAAAATAAATAAAATAAATAAAATAAATAAAATAAATAAAATAAATAAAATAAATAAAATAAATAAAATAAATAAAATAAATAAAATAAATAAAATAAATAAAATAAATAAAATAAATAAAATAAATAAAATAAATAAAATAAATAAAATAAATAAAATAAATAAAATAAATAAAATAAATAAAATAAATAAAATAAATAAAATAAATAAAATAAATAAAATAAATAAAATAAATAAAATAAATAAAATAAATAAAATAAATAAAATAAATAAAATAAATAAAATAAATAAAATAAATAAAATAAATAAAATAAATAAAATAAATAAAATAAATAAAATAAATAAAATAAATAAAGGAGCGCAGTGGCTCAGTGGATAGAGCTTCGGGTTCGCACGCAGCGGACCCGGGTTCGATTCCCGCAGCCGACACCAATGGAAAAAATATTTTCTACGTGTTTTTTCTGCAATCCTGGCGGTTCGGATTCCACCAAAACAAATGCCCAACAAAACCTCACTGTGATGAGTGGGGGGATCGGTGCTCGGCTTTGGCGCTCCCGCAAGGCGGTTCTCATCGCGCGGATGGTGACGCCTTGGTCGGGCACGGGCAACCCATAGCATCACAGGTGAGGAGGTGCCGACCCTAGGCGACTCTGGTGGACGTGCTTGAGTTTACTCGCATTGACGCTGGGGGAGACTAGGTACGTACCGACCTGTATCGGCGGAGGTTTTCTGCAGTTTCCCTCCGTCCATGGCGAATGCGATACAGGGAGAGTAAAGAGAATGCGAAGCGGCTGCAGCCGTCAGAGCAAGGGGAAGACAAAAACGAAAGATGACAGAGAGAGAGAGAAAGAGAGAAAGCGAGACGACAGATTGTAAAAACCCGAGAGGGTGTGCAATTAAAACTCCCACAAATAAAAAATAAAAAATAAAATAAAATAAATAAAATAAATAAAATAAATAAAATAAATAAAATAAATAAAATAAATAAAATAAATAAAATAAATAAAATAAATAAAATAAATAAAATAAATATGGAGAGGAAAGGGAAGTCGGGAGAAGGAGGGAAGGAGAGGAGAGAAGGGCATTCGATAACTAGAGAATAGGAAAACGGAATGTACAAAGGAGAGAAAGAAAGGCGGCGAGGAAAATGTAAAGGCGAGCGAGCGTGCGAGAGGGGAGAGAAACGAGCGAGCGAGTGACGAATAGAGCGAGCGAGCGAGCGGGCGAGCGAGAGGCAAGGAAAAAGAAAAAGCGGAGTAGAAGATAAGACGTAGAATAAAGGAAATGTAAATAGAATAAGGTAGACAATAAGTAGTAGATAAGGTAGAATAAGAGCATAAAGTAAGGAAATGTAAATAGAGAAAGTGTAAAGGACGAGAAACGGGAGGCTTGTAACCCTAAGGGGAAGCAATAAAGAATTACCATACCATACAAAAAATAAAATAAATAAAATAAATAAAATAAATAAAATGAATAAAATAAATAAAATAAATAAAATAAATAAAATAAATAAAATAAATAAAATAAATAAAATAAATAAAATAAATAAAATAAATAAAATAAATAAAATAAATAAAATAAATAAAATAAATAAAATAAATAAAATAAATAAAATAAATAAAATAAATAAAATAAATAAAATAAATGAAATAAATAAAATAAATAAAATTAATAAAATAAATAAAATAAACAAAATAAATAAAATAAATAAAATTCTATGGAGGATTTTAGAGGATACCCGAGATAGAAAACTTTTGGGACCAATGGAAAGTCGACAAATATTGTTTCGATAAATGCCTATTTTCAATGTTCCTTTTCTCGGGAACCGTACGTTTGATGCCATTTTTGTTGTTCGTGTATAGTGTTATAAACATTGTGATGGAGCGATTTTTTCTAAATTCTGTCTCAGACTTTTTTGTCTTTCTGCACTTACAAGGGGACGGTACGGCAGTCGGATTTTTGTAATTTTTCGTACTCGTGGTACGCAAAGTTCAGAGCTCGAATATTAATATCCCAAAGCAGTTCGATGCCATATTCAGAAATTTTCGAGAAAATTGACTTTGAAGTTTTCGAGCGCATTCTTATCCCACAAAGATGCAATAATATTCGAACCGGGCTTGTGGCGTACCGGGTAGCGTTCGAGTCTAGTAATCGGCTGAGTCTCACCTCGAATTCTTTTTTTTTTTTTCATTTTTTTTAAATGAAAAAATGCAAGTCATATTTTTAATGATCTCTTGATTATAAACATACATTTTCAAGTATCAATATTTATAACCAACAACATTTTTAGGATGAAAATGAAAAACGTCGCCTATTCGCAATTTCAAGCAAGAGATAATCAAAAATAAGACTTGCATTTATCATTGACAATTATAATTACATATATGTGAATTAGCATAGATTTTATGATTTTTATCCCGGGATTATTTATTTATTTTTTTATAAATAATCACCTATTGTTATATATAAATAATATATGATCATATATGAGAAAATATATAGTTATGTATAACTATAATGAATTTTGTACGTAAATAACTATATATGGATTTTGTCCATATATAAACATATATAGATATATTATATTAATTATACAGGGTGAATTGCGTAAGGGGTGCCAGGCGGTATTTCAAGGTAGATGGGCTCATTACAAACAAAAGTTGCAAATAAACATTAGGGTTATTGTTAATAATTTACGAGATATAAATTTCTTAAATCGTTCCAATCAGAGCGCGCCGAGAAGCGTTGAAGCCGCCCACCCCCCACCCTAGCCGTAGATATAGTATAGATATAGGGCGTTACATTTGGGTTTGCAAAATTCAGAGCAGTCAATTAGATTGGGCGCATTCAGCGTACGGAACAGTTGTGGTATCGCTCACTTCACAACGCCCTTTTCCGCTGAATGCTTTGCTCAGTGAGCAATAGTTGTGCCAATGCAGCGGAAAAATTTTTGCTCGAAAAAATGGCGTCCGCTCACGGAACATGTTGTAAGAGCGCACAACTGTTCCGTGCGCTGAATGCGCCCAACTGCTTGTATTTTTCCGCAGTCATTTTTTTCTCTCGGGCATTAGCTGCTCTGAATTTAGGCGGAAAGTGGGTGACTTCAACACTTGTCGGCACGTTGGGCAAAATTCAGAGCAGCCAATGCCCGAGAAAAAAAAATGACTGCGGAAAAGTACAAGCAATCTAATTGACTGCTCTGAAATTTGCAAACCCAAATGTAACGCCCTAATCTATGGTATATCTATGGCTAGGATGGGGTGGAGGTGGGCGGCTTCAACGCTTATTGGCACGCTGGGCAAAATTCAGGGCAACCAATGACCGCGAACAAAAAATGACTGCGTAATAATACAATCAATACAATTTACTGCTCTGAATTTTGCAAACCCAAACGTAACGCCCGAATCTCTGCTATATCTACGGCTAGGGTGGGGGTGGGCAGCTCCAACGCTTCTCGGCGCGCTCTGATTGGATCGATTTAAAAAATGTATATCTCGCAAATTATTAACAATATCCCTAATGTTTATTTGCAACTTTTGTTTGTAATGATCCCATCTACCTTGGAATGAAGCCTGTTCCACCTTACGAAATTCACCCTGTATATAATAATATGTGATTATATACAACAAAAATTTATCGGGATATTTAAATGACGGAGGTATGCGAATTAAAAAAAAAATGAAAAAAAAAAAAAAAAAAATTTCGAAGTGAGGCTTGAAACAGCGACCCCACGATTACTAGACTCGAGCGCTACCGGGTACACCACGAGCCCGGTTCGAATATTATTGCATCTTTGTGAGATAAGAGTGCGCTCAAAAACTTCAAAGTCAATTTTCTCGAAAATTTCTGAATATGGCGTCGAACTGCTTTGGGATATTAATATTCGAGCTCTGAACTTTGCGTACCATGAGTACGAAAAATTACAAAAATCCGACTGCCGTACCGTCCCCTTGTTAATTTTAAAAACATCGTCGAGAAATGTTAAACAGTTTTGAATAAAGCTTTATTTGAAGCAAAGAAAATCAGATAGGGGCTTGAGAATATGTCGAACCGCAAGGTCGTCGTATCGTTGGCGGAGGGATTAAAATTTTATTCCCATTTTTTCTCACAATATAAGGGTACTGAGCGTGTTCATGCACAAAATTTGTTACAAATCGACTAGAGAACAACATATTGAAAATTCAAGTGATCCTACGTACAGTTTATTTGATTTATAATAAACAAAATCATGAATTATTTTTCCATAAGATTTGTGATAAGAACTAGTCGAAGCTTCTCTGATTTCATATAAAATGTGTGCAGAATTTCAAAAGGTTTCATCGACACAATAAGCGAGGTACTCGTATAATGTTGCGATATAATACGGGCTCTGGAGGTTGCTGAAAATGACGATTTTCAAGGATAAATATCGTTTTTTTAGTCGATGAAGGCCTCTGAAATTTTACACACTTGTACATACGGCACCGTATGTCCAACGTTTCTGAAAATGTTTAGTGAAATCTAACGGAAACGTTGTAACGATAGGACTACCTTAATAAATGTTTTGTACAAAAACGGTAAAATGTTCATATTCTATAATTTTAGTATTTCTTTAGTACTTTAGAACGAGAATTGAGAATGAGAGTTCAACTCAACTCTATTGACATTCAACTCAACTGTAGAACGACAATTCAGTATGATGTTCGTGCGACATACTGCGTGCCTCGTGCTATGCACTGTGACGAATTTTTCGTCACACCGGAGATGGCAGCCTGCAGGGGGTCGCAGGTGCGACCCTGGGCGCCGATGAAACATCGAGTCATCACCCCGGGGGCAATTCGGTCCGTCGGCTACGTCTTTCAGCAACCAAGTTCTCGCTGGTGCACCGCGCGCTGAAGTCCGCGCGAAACGGCGCCTTGACGTAAGGAGTTCGGCGGGTGCGGCGAGGGAAGCGGTGCTGCAGTTTTTCATGCCTGGTGGCAAATCATGTGAGCCAACCGCCGAAAACAGGGACGCCTGTCCGGCGAGGTGAGCTTCCCCCTTCCTAGTCGCCCGTTCCGAGCTCCAGGGGGAAGGCGCGCGGTGAGGGGGGCGCGTCGTAAGGGTTCGGGAGCACTCGGCTCCTAGGCGAGCTGTGCACGACTCTCGTCGCGCTCCCCCCTCCCCCGCTCGCGCCACTCGACGGCCAGAGAGGGGTATGCGGCGCGGGAGGACCAGCGAGAATCTTCAAGGAAGAGAGCCGACCACGCGACACCCGTGACATGATTGGTCATCGAGAATTAATAAGGAAAAGTAGGGGGAGAGTACGTAGGCTAAGTACACTGGCCGGACAACGAGACCGGCAGTTTGAGAATTCGAGGTTGAGGAGCAACACGCGTAGCAACGAGAAGTAGTAGTAGAAAAGAAAAGAACAGTGAGAAGCAAGCAAGGGAGATCGGCACCGGCCATACGTGAGTTCCCGTCATCTTTTCGAACGGAAGAGAGAGGAGGCAGGGACGAGGCAGCGAATTAAGTAAGTCCCGAGATAATCGGTAAATAATTGAAATTATTTTTGGCGGTAGCCCCGCGTCAAAGCGTTACAGCGTAAGAAGTATAAGGTTAGCGGACCAAAAAGCTGCTCGCCCCTGCCGACTCTCTCCTTTCATAACACGCGCCGGCGTCGAGTACCATGTGCGACCGTCCTCTACCGCGGTCGCACCGTGTTGTTTACATAGTTTGTATCGAGTCGCCGTGCCAGTTTTATGTCGTTTAAGATACTGTTAAAATTATCATAGAATAGGAAAATTTTTCTCTCGTCGCGTCTAGGCTATCTGAAATAATTATTTATCGTCAAGGGGGTTACCTACCATCATTGGCTATCTAAAGGGTGCTACCTGAAATACTTATTTATCGTCCAGGGGGTTACCTACCATCATTGGCTATCTAAAGGGTGCTATCTGAAATAATTACTTATCGTCAAGGGGGTTACCTACCATCATTGGCTATCTAAAGGGTGCTACCTGAAATAATTATTTATCGTCGAGGGGGTTACCTACCATCATTCGCGACATAACGGGTGCTACCTAAAATGGCTACCTATCTTCGAGGGGGTTACCTACCGTAATCCGCGACATAAAGGGTGCTACCTAAAATGGCTACCTATCTTCGAGGGGGTTACCTACCATTATTCGCGACATACAGGGTGCTACCTAAAATGGCTATCTATCTTCGAGGGGGTTACCTACCGTAATCCGCGACATAAGGGGTGCTACCTAAAATGGCTACCTATCTTCGAGGGGGTTACCTACTATTATTCGCGACATACAGGGTGCTACCTAAAATGGCTATCTATCTTCGGGGGGGTTACCTACCGTAATCCGCGACATCAAGGGCGCTAACTAAAACGACGATCTATCGTCGAAGGGGTTACCTACTATTATTCGCTAGATACCGGGTGCTCCGTAAAATACAAGCCTCAGCCCGAAAGGAAATCTGGTCGCCGGAGTTATCTCCGTAAGGGTACGTGTAACTAGTGTCTCTCTCGGACGCGGCTACCTCCCGATTAGGGGAATAGGATAACAGCGTGATACAGTTACCTGCCGGTAACGAGCGGTGACGGATAAAAGCGTGTCACTCGAATGTTGTATATTTCATCTTGTGTAAGCCCCACCCTGCAATAAACCTGTTACACCCGCTGATTGTTAGAAAATCATTAATTACGCTACCTAACTACCACCCTATCCTCCACGTCCACCCCCTCTACCTAACCAACCCGCAGGCGGGCTGGGTCAGCCGGAGTGAAGCCCGAGACCCCGGTGTTCGCTCTCGGGGGGGAAGCGGGGACGCGTAGGGGAGGCCGTGGTGGCGGCAAACAGAAATAAAGCCGGTCTAGGCCGGTGGTACGTGAACGTACCTGGCGCCCGTCCGCCCCCGGTTAACCCTACTGCGTCAGCAAGTCCCGACTCCCCCTCGCCGGAGCAGCGGAGAATGGCGCGAATCACCGCGCGTTCCTCCTCGAGTGGCGGAACCGGTGGTTCTCGGAAGGTGCGGGGAAATACCCGTTACAGCACATATGTAAGTGTCGAGCTCGCGCTTTACTGCTGCCGACTGGAAAATAATATAACCTGATGTGATTATTTTCTACGAAATATTTTCGCACGGGTAATATTATTATTTTATTAAATTTTGTTTGAAAAGATTTCTTTGCTGGCATAATATTATGATTTTACATGTTTATGTTCGTTAATATTTTTTCACTGACGTACTATTACAGTTTCATTTCATTATTTTACATACAATTTTTTTGTCCCGTAATAGTATAATTATATATTTATTTTATTATATATTTGTTGGTTTTTCTTTGTGACGATTTCCATCTATCCGATGAGACATATCCACGGTATGATGGGACACGTCGAGAAGAGGGGGTGAGAAAAATATAAACAGTTGACGCTCTCGACTGACGCCTGATATGCATACATATATATAGATCGTCGCAGTGCCAGAGAGCCGCGTGACGTATAAGGTTAGTCGCCCAGCTTGCCGGGCACGCGAATGTGTAATAATCCAGTAGTCTGTGACGTGATTTTGAGTCGTGAATTATAACGTCGTTTCTTTTATTGATAGAGTCGCGTTTGTGTTTAGTGAACTAAGTGAGAGTAAAGAAACGCGACGTGTATGTGTGTGACAGTGACGACAGAAGATTTGTATGGGAAATAGCAAAAACAAGCGGAAGGGGCTTACACGGAGACGAACGTATTTTATTCAGTAAGTTGACAATTTTTGAAAAAATGTTATTCGAAATGGGTCGAGAAATAATTATAACTAAGGTAGATGTTCAATCTCTTTGTACGTATTTGACCACTGTTGAAACGCCGGTCAATATTTATGTTTACACGGGCTCGTGTGTGGTTTTCTTTTTGTACTCTAATCTATGTATACGTAAATATATTTCTTTAAATAATTATCATATATCCAATAAATGTTTATCATTTTTGTCTTCCTATGAGCATTTTTTTCTTTTCTTAATTTTGTATCGTAACTTGCAAATATACTGTTAGAGATTCGACAATTCGTACCCTTGCATTCGGACGAGTTCGCCTGGCAGGCGACTCGCAACACTGTGCGTTTCCTCTCTCATGTTTCACTTTTTTTTTCTGGATACAACGATACGTTGAAACCGTGACACGTCTTCTTACGACTAACTGTTCTTATTATATTGTTTTGTGTTTCTTGAATAAATATATGTACGGATTATAAGTTTGTTCGACCTCCCGATTATTTCGTCATTCCGATGTGCCAACTGTAACAGGTTATGGGCCCAGATATTATTCGCAATCGACGGAGATCGAGGATCGAGCATGTGTAACCTGTACAAATAACATGTGCTCGAGTTCGCAGAGATAAAGTGCGACGCTACTGGAAATAACGAAGTGAGATATTCTTAAATACAAAAGAAAAGGACGATCAAATATGTCGAACGCGAATATAATAAGCTCGACACGTATTGAGCCTCTAACGAAGCACAATTACGACACATGGATAATTCAAGTCGAAGCTTTATTAGTGCGGAACGATTCATGGCTATACGTCAACGGCGATATTCCGAAGCCCGCCATAACAGGCGAGGGGAACGTTCTCGCGGCGGCACGCGCAACGTCAAACGAATGGGACGCTCAGGATCGAAAAGCAAAAAGCGACTTGATTTTGTCGATTAGTCCGACAGAACTGAAATACATAAGAAACTGTAATACGTCGAAAGAGATGCGGGACAAGCTAAAGTCAGTGTATGCGTCCCAAGGACCAATGAGGAAAGCCACGCTGTTGGAAAAATTGCTGATGAGAAAAATGAAAGAGGATGACGATGTAAGAGATTATCTGTCTCAGTTTATGGACACCGTGGACAAGCTACATAACATGGATATCGAGATCAATGGTGATCTATTGACGATAATGTTATTACACAGCTTGCCAAGCACATTCGATAATTTTTGCTGCGCGATCAAGTCACGCGACAACTTACCAAATATCGATACTCTAATGATAAAAATCATAGAGGAACATGACAGCAAAATTCGTAGAGTAAACGAGACGGGCACGAATGCATTGTTCTCGAGACAACAATCATCGAAGTCAACCGATGTTGTCGCCGGTAGTGGTAAGCAACACAGCAAAAATTTTACAAACAGTCAAAAACTAAAATGTTTCTATTGCAAGAAAAAGGGCCATAATGCGATCGACTGCTTCAAGAAAAAAAGGGACGGGCAGAACGCGAATATAGCAAACGATAGCTTCTACCTAAACGAGGCAACCAATGTGTTCGTGGACGAGACGAGTCAATCGAAGCGTCAGAAGTGGTATCTCGACAGTGGATGCACGACGCACCTTTGTAAGGACCCTGAATTGTTCAAAAATTCACACAAGGCCGAAAGCAATATAAAATTGGCAAACAAATCGACTGCAACGGCGACGGCTAAGGGCGAGGTAAGCGTAATGACTTCGAATGGTAAGCGAAATAAGGAAAGTACGGTTTCGAATACACTGTACGTTCCAAACCTTCGGACTAACCTCCTGTCAATCGCCAAAATAATCGACAAAAACCATGAAGTCTTATTCTCGGGCAAACACGCTTACGTACGGGATGTCAATGGGACAACAAAGATGATAGCCGATCGCGAAGGCGATTTATTCTACCCGCGTGAGGCTCACAATGCAGCATGTGTTGCTGCGGAACCATCGAGGAATGATGCAAAAGAGTGGCATCGGCGCCTCGGCCACCTGAATTGGAAGGACATGGAATTCATGTTGCGAAACGAAATGGTCACGGGGTTAACGTTCGAAAGGAGCGACGTACACCCACCATGCGACGTGTGTGCAGTCGGTAAACTCACGAGGCTCCCATTTCCAAAGCGGAAGAACACGTCACCGATTTTACTTGGCATAGTACACGCAGACGTTTGTGGTCCCATGAGGACCGAATCGCATGGCGGTGCTCGATACTTCATCACGTTTACGGACGATTACAGTCGCTGGACCGCGATTTATTTTATGAAAAAGAAATCCGAGGCAACATTGAAGTTTCTCGAATACAAAAATTACGCAGAAACACAAACGGGTAACAAAATAAAAGCTCTTCAATCAGATAATGGGAGAGAATTCTGCAACTCGACGATGGACAAATTACTGATCAATGCTGGGATTCAACGACGACTAACAACTCCGTACACGCCCGAGCAAAACGGTGTCGCTGAAAGGAAAAATAGAACGCTCGTTGAATCGGCTCGTTGTATGCTGGAGGACTCCGGGCTTCCAAAGGTTTTTTGGGCAGAAGCGGTTGCAACGGCCAACCATGTGAGGAATCGGTGCACCACCAAGGTGTTGGGGACCAAAACGCCGTATGAGATGTGGACGGGAAGGCGTCCAAGCGTCACCCACCTACGACGATTCGGTACGAAAACGTACGTTCTCGATAAGTCTCCCAACAAGGGAAAATTCTCGCCGAGAGGAATCGAGGGAGTGCTCGTCGGATATTCGTCGGTATCAAAGGGATATCGAGTGTGGGTACAATCCGACAGAAGGATTCACGTCACACGGGACGTCAGATTCTTTGACAATCCCCAAGCAACGGAAGGGCAAAAAGATCCCATCGAAAACCCTTCGGATCAGCAGCAGCTCTCGAATTCGGACAATGCACGAGGTAGAGCGACGGCTCAGGAGATCGAGATCGATCATTATCGAGTCACGAATAATCCTAACATTGCTCCGGACGAGTGCGAAAACGATCCACCGAATCGAGCGGCGAACCGTGAACGCGCCGTATATGACGATATTCGCGAGGACCCTGTGATGGTCCAAGACAGGACACGTCGTGGTCCCGATAGACCACGGAAGGTTTTGACGGGGAGGCGAGGTCGACCGGTCAAGCAGTACAACATGGTACCCGCAGTCCCCGAATCGCAAGACTCGGAAAACCTACATGAGTCGAGCGAAGACGTATTTCTGGAATGCGAATCCGCTGATATGGCGCTAATGCGTGCGAAATTCCGTTCGACGAGGCCATGTCCGGACCAAGCAAGGAGGAATGGCTTGATACAATATATTCGGAGATCAAAAGTCTCATCCAGAACGATACTTTCGACATCGTTACGAGACCGAAGGACGCAAGGGTCATCAAATGTAGGACGGTCTTACGAAATAAACATGGTGCAAATGGAAACCTTGATCGAAGGAAAGCGCGTGTCGTCGCGAAAGGATTTAATCAACGACCAGGAGTCGAATTTTTCGAAACTTTCGCTCCGGTCGCACGTTTGGGATCCCTCAGGCTGTTAATGGCCCTATCTGCAAAATTTGATTTGAAGATTTCTCAGCTGGACATCGAGACTGCTTACCTGAACGATAAGATGGATACCAATGTATTCATGGAAACGCCAAATTTGTTGCAGGAGATGGTAGAAAGGATGGAACAACAGGAAAGACATGGCGGAATGCAAAAACGCACTCGAGACATGCTAAGAAAAATGAAAGGACCAAACACGGTATGCAAACTGAACAAAGCGCTTTACGGTCTGCATCAGGCCGGACGACAGTGGCACGTGGAGTTGGACAAGGTACTTAGGAGCATCGGTCTAGTGCCTACCAACTCCGACCCGTGTGTTTACCTCGACAAAGGGAAACTCACGTTCGTCTTGGTATACGTCGACGATATTTTAATCTTCTCCAACGATCGAGGTAAGGAGAATCAAATCAAGGAAAGACTGGCAGAATCATTCACGGTAAAGGACTTGGGTTCTACCAAGTATTGCTTGGGCATCGAGATTCGACGCGATGCCGAAAAGGTATGTCTCGGTCAGCGAGGCTATGTTCAAGATATTTTGAAACGTTTCGGCATGGCTGATGGCAAACCCGTCAGCACGCCGATGGCTCTCGGTATTAAATTGACAAAAGGTACGAAAACCGACGATGAGAGCGGAGAAAGCTTCCCATATCGAGAATTGATCGGTGTATTAATGTACGCCGCAACGGGAACGCGTCCCGACATCACGCACGCGGTAAGCGCACTAAGCCAGTTCAACGAGTCTCCCAAAAGGGAACATTGGGCGGCAGCAAAGAGGGTACTGCGGTACTTGCAAGGAACCTCTGACTACGAGCTGATTTTTCGTAAAGACGAAAAGCCTCTACAGGGCTACGTTGATGCTGACTGGGGTAACTGTGCCGTTGATAGACGTTCGTATACCGGATGTGTATTCATACTCGCTGGAGCAGCTATCACGTGGGAATCGCGCAAACAGCGAACCATTGCCCTTTCGTCTACAGAGGCAGAATATATGGCTATCGCGGATGCAGCACGAGAAGCTAAGTATTTGACCAGTTTTCTCACGGAATTAGGATGTCCAGGCCTGATCGACGTAGCGGTATATAACGACAATCGCGGCGCTGGGCAACTGGCGGAAAACCCAGTTCACCATTCCAGGTCTAAACATATAGACATACGACACCATTTCGTTCGCCAGGCTGTGAAGGACGGCATTCTGAAGATCGTACACCTACCTACGGAGGAGATGATCGCCGACATTCTCACGAAGGCGCTATCGGGGACCAAACACTTCGGTTGTGTGACCGGGCTGGGGCTCAAGCTCAACGAATGCTCCCGGGCACAACTTGTGGGGGCGTGTTAGAGATTCGACAATTCGTACCCTTGCATTCGGACGAGTTCGCCTGGCAGGCGCTAGCAGCGCTGCTGGCTCGCGCCGACCCTTCGCGGAGCGCACTGTGCGTTTCCTCTCTCATGTTTCACTTTTTTTTTCTGGATACAACGATACGTTGAAACCGTGACACGTCTTCTTACGACTAACTGTTCTTATTATATTGTTTTGTGTTTCTTGAATAAATATATGTACGGATTATAAGTTTGTTCGACCTCCCGATTATTTCGTCATTCCGATGTGCCAACTCTAACATATACTATAAAAGTCTGTTTTATAAGATCATTTATGTTCGGTGATCGACATTCACAAATAACGTTTCTGTAATGCTTCAAGATTATTTTTTCCTGGAGAATATTTTATCTCAAAGTCATATTGAGAGAGGTAATATGTCAAGTCTCCGAGTTCTTCACCTGTTCTAGATTTTATGTTCATTTTTTCCAATCGTTTATGATCAGTAATAACCGTAAATCGTTTACCTATAAGCCAGCGTTGCCAATATCTAACTGCTTCTTTTATTGCTAGGCATTCTAAATAAATTGCTTTTTTTATTTTCTGTACTTTATTCAACTTCTTGAAAAAATATGCTACTGGTTTTTCTTTTGTGTTTTGTTGTCTCTGTTTCAATACTGCTCCTACGCCTAGCATACTTGCATCTGTATAAAGGTCGGTACGTCTGAGTCAAATATTTCTAAAATAGGTTGAGAACATAGTAGTTTTTTCATTTTTTCAAAGGATTTTTGACATCCCTCTGTCCAAATGAATTTTTTTATTCTTCCTTAGTAACTTGTGTAGTGGGTCCGATATTATTGCAATATTTGGTACATATTCGTTATAAAAATTTATTTTTCTCTAAAACTGCCTCACATTTTTCTGATTTTGTGGTACTGGGAAATTTTTTATTGATATTAAATTATCTTTTATTGGGCTTACTGAATTGTTATGAATAATGTGTCCTAAATATTTCATTGTATCCGATGCAAATGTGCATTTAGAAAATTTCAGTCTAAAACCTTTCTTCTTTATGGCTTCGAATAACTTTGTTAAATGGGTTACGTGTTCGGGAAAGGACTTTGGAAAAATCAATATATCGTCTATGTAATTTACCGTGAATTCTGTTAGTTCATGTCGTCTTATAATATTACATATCCTTTGAAGTATCGCTGGAGATGTTTTCAGTCCAAATGGTAAGCAAGTCAATTGATAATGGCCGTCTTGTGTTACAAAAGCTCTTTTCCTTCTATCTTCGATTCGTAATGGTATCGACCAAAATGCCGAATTTATATCAAGTGCAGAAAAATATTTGCAATTTCTTGTTTTTACCATCAGATCTTTAATTAACGGAAATGATTGTGACAGCGGAATAACGAGTTTATTCAAATCCATAAAGTATATACAAAGTCTTGATTTTCTGTTGTCTTCTCTTTTCAATACCAACGTTACTGGAGCAGCAAATGGGCTGTATGATTCCTCGATGAGGTTTTTCTCCAATAACTTTGATACTTGACTTCCTATTTCTTTCTTATCTTCAATATTGGATCTATAAGGTCTCTTACTACAGTATTTATCGATCAATAAATCAATTCTGGCTTCAAAATCCTTGACAGTTCCACTATCATACTTGTTTTCTGCGAAGATCGATTTGTATTTTTCAATTAGTTCTTTTATTTTCGCTTCTTGTTCATCCTCGAGATGGTTTATTAAAATCCTAAAATTGGTTTCATCGACATGTTCGTTAAAGTTTACAGTGAAATTGTTACCACCAAAGATTTTTATTTTCAATTTTACTATTCCATTTGTTTTTTTACACCATTAATTGTAGTTAACTCCACAGTCTGTGCATTATTTATTTCTTCATCTATTAATTTTAGCAATCTTGCTGAGATATTCGAACCGGAATCATATATTCCAAATACATCCAATGTGTTATTTAATGTCAACTTGACTTTAATTAATGGTGGCTAGTTTTTTTGATCCATATCGTTTCATACGTTTTCTATTTCTGAACTGTTAACAAAGTTGATAACATTTTGTTTGCTCTCGTTCGTTTTAAACCAACATGAATCTTCAGGATGATATCTGTTACCTTTATTTGGTCTTTTACAAATCTTGCATGGTTCTTTAACTTCTTGTGTTTATACAACTGTGTTGGTGATTTTCTTTTTATCGAAACCTTCTTTGTTCACTAAATGTTCCAAGCTTTTCACTTCATTTCCTTAATTATTTTTCTATCAATCCTGTCCATTATAAAACTCGGTATACCTACTGCAATTAGATCTGTTATAGTACTTTTGTTTATTGTATTGTCCATTTCTAACAATATTTTTTCTTTTCTTATTGCATATTCCAATAGTGATCCTGTTTTGTAATTCTATTGCATATCTTATTGGTGTCCAATCAGTATTTTCATAAGTATCACAAAAATCTTCTTTCCATTGTTTCCATTCTGAAGTTAGCGTATGTTTTATCAGCATGCAACTGTACCAATTCAAACATGATTTCTCCAAAAACAGTCTAAAAATCTCAATGTTATTTTCATCCTCAATTATTTCCAATCGAGCACATTCTCTCAATAGCCATCCATTGCGTTACGTTCGAGTTTTGTCCGGTGAAGTTGTCAATTACAAATTTGCCTGAGATCTTTTTTAAATTCTGCCTCGGTAGTTGAGGGTTGGTAATCGCCTCGTATACTGTAGGTTGTGTAGTTCCAGTTGTCACTTCTTCCAGGAAATAATTCTTGAATTGTATATTGTCATCGTTATCCATGTAAATCTTTCTTAGCTCATCCGATAAAGTTATCCATAAACTCCTTTTTTCGTGTCTCCTTTACAAAGTAGTTTTTAATGTTTTATAAGTCTCAGTTTCCATTAATTTTACAAGGTTTTAATAGCTGGTGTTATTGTAGTATACGGTAAACATTACCCTCTTTTGTCGTTATTGAGGTTACAGCCAGTACATTTGTTTTTTGATCATCGAAACTTTTAATTATAAATTTTAACTTTAGTTTATCCATCTTTTTAAATTGTCATTTGCAAAGAATGTTGTTTTATAAAGTCATTTGAATTCTGTGTTTTCGAATTGACAATGTATGCATATCTAGTAAAATGATCCTGTTGGGATTAGGTAGCCGCAAATAATTTCCACATGGGATGTACGAGTAATAGAAAGATATATTTATGTTAACGGATGAAAAAGAAGGAATGTGTTACAACATCTCGGCGAAGAACTGAAGGTAAAGTGAACTTACGCGCAGAGTGAAACAGAGAGCGTGGATTGGTTAACTGTTGGAAATAAAGGGGGGCGCTATAATCGTGAGCGGTAAAAACCAAATTACTCCAACAGATCCACTAAGAGGTGCATGTTCTTCTTTGTCGCTCTTGAGCCCCCGAATCGAGCAATTGTGTCAATGGACATTATTTCAAAAGGATGTGTGGCAGGTCCTAGATGAAACATTTGTCCAAATTTATTTTGGCCTCTTGATTTGTTCCTAATGCAAGTTTCACATTTTCTGCATATTTTCTTAAATTCTTTCAAATTCTTAGCTGTGTAATATGGTGTAATTTTATTTTGCATTTGTTTAATTCCAATGTGACAGTATTCTTTATGTATTTCTTTGATAAAGCTTATGCTAAAGTTTTCCGATAAAACAACTTTCTCTTTATTCTTCATTTTCTTGTAATATATGGTGTTTTTCAATATTAATTCTCTTTTTTCTTCTTGTAAATCTTTATTATTTTCTTAATCAACAATATATCCTCCACTTTTATCCAATTCACCACTTTCAACTGTCCTTCTTCATTTTTATGTGCTTCTAATACTGGGTTTCTACTTGGACAGTCGAACAGCCGAACATAAATGATCTTATATATACCGGGTGGCCCACATAACTCTTAACAGGTGAATATTTCGGAAACTATTTGTCCAATCAAAAAGTTGTTTATGACAAAGTTTTATGCTTTCGAGGGGCCTTTCTAACTATACAAATATGAAGTTACTCCCTCCTCCCCTTTATGGGGGGCGCGGGGGTAAATTTCAAACGGGACCCCCTATAAAATGTTAGATGGTTGGATTCTACGGGAAAATACAAATAAATTTTATTTGAAACATTTTGTTGTCAGATGTGATTTTTTGTCAGATAGGAGGTCCCGATTGAAATTGTAAAGTTACCCCCTGCCCCCCATATAGGGGGGCAGGGAGTAACTTCATATTTTTGTAGTTAGAAAGGCCCCTCGAAAGCATAAAACTTTCTCATGAACAACTTTTTGATTGGACAAACAGTCTCCGAAATATTCAGCTGTTAAGAGTTATGTGGGCCACCCTGTATATTACACTGTCATTTTTGGGCAACTTTTTTTTTCATCCTCTAAACAGGCTTTAAACTTATAAAAAGGTAAAAAAAAGCCTGTATAAATTGTAGCTCAAAATATTAATATTTAAAGGTCGCATCTCTATTTCCCATTTAAATAACACGGGGAAAAAAAATTTCTGTCGGAATTTTATAACACGGTTATGGCATATTCCACAAACAAGCTGCTGGCAGATTCTTATGCAGAATCGAATGCTCTACAAAAAAGCCCTCTTATACTTTTTTGATAAGCTTAGCCATTCAAGGGATATTCGAGTTCAAAGTTCAAAGTGTATGAAAATTCATCGTGTTTTGTTAATATTACACCAAATCTTCTATCGACTCCATTGGAAAACATCAAATGACTTTTGTGTAGATTATTAAATTTACTATCCAAGTTCTTTAATTTATAGTTAATAAATATTGATAGATGACTTCTTAAGACTTTAGAGACTTATTTTTTGCCAGAAAACTGGTTCTGATGAGCTAGTACTTGTCGCAATATATCTAGAAAAATTTGATAAGATACTCACGACTAAAATATCATTCTTTGTTCCCAATAACACAGAAAAATGATATTTCCTCAAATTTTTTAAAACAAATTTATTCATTACAAATTATAAATATTTCATAATTTATTACAGAGCACAGGTTTTCTGGCAAAAAATAAGTGTCTACAGTCCTAAAAAACCATCTATCAATATTTATTAACTATAAATTACAGAATTTGGATAGTAAATTTAATAATCTACAGAAAAGTCATTTGAGGTTTTTCAATAGTCGATAGATTTGCTGTAATATTAACCAAACACGATGAATTTTCATACACTTTGAACTTTGAACTCGAATATCCCTTGAGTGGCTAAGTTTATCAAAAAAGTATAAAAGGGCTTTTTTGTAGAACATTCAATTCGGCATAAGAATCTGCTGACAGCTTGTTTGTCGAATATGCCATGACCGTGTTATAAAATTCCGACAGAAATTTTTTTTTCCCTGTGTTATTTAAATGGGAAATAAAGATGTGTTTAAGCGACCTCTAAATATTAATATTTTGAGCTAAAATTTATACAGGCTTCTTTTTTTACCGTTTTATAAGTGTAAAGCCTGTTTGGAGGATGAAAAAAAAAGTTGCCCAAAAATGACACAGTCTAATATATATTTTATAATTTTTCTGGTACAGAGGGTGGGGCACTAACTCTTGCCCCCTTAAATCTCGGTAATTATCGACGTCACAGTAAAATGTTCCAGCCAAAAGTTGTACGGCACGAAGGGGGTCAGCAAATGCGACTAATTTTCTTTTTTATTTCGGTGGAGACGCTTACGCACACTGAAGCTCACCTCCACTTTTTGAAATGGAACGGTACCTTTTTTTTCAATCATCTTATACAGCATCTCAATCTGCATAAAAACATTAGGGCACCAACGTCATTCAAAGTCATTCAAGGTCAGTATCGATGATATAAATCTAAATATTTAGGGTCATTATTAAATATTTGGTAGTCTTATAAAGATGTCACAAAAAATGTTCCAAACAAAATTTGTACTATTTGATGGGGGCCATCATTCCTTTTTTCGATGGAGATGTTGACGAACCGTGAAAGTCACGTTCGCTTTAAAAAAAAAAAAATTGGTCGCCTTTGATGGTCCCCTTCAAACAGTACGACCTTTGTTTCGAACATATTTTTGTCACGTATTTATAATATTGGAAATTGGTTGAGAAATAATCGTAACTCAGGTAGATGTTCAATTAACTATTTAACTTTATTAATAACGCGAGGCAAGGTCCATTTACTCTTGACAAAGATCTCTACGAGACTGACGACTTGTCGCTTGAACTAAAGGAACAGTCGCTAAGCTAGAAAAGAAATTATAAATCCTTTTATCTCTTTGTACGTATTTGACCACTATCGAATCGCCGGTCAGTATTTATGTTTACACGGGCTCGTGTGTCGATTTGTTTTTGTACTCTAATCTATGTATACGTAAATATATTTCTTACTCTAAATAATTATCATATATCCAATATATAACACTACCAAATATTTGATAATGATCCGAAATACTTAGATTTATATCATCGATACTGGCCTTGAACGACCCTGAGTGGCTCTGACCCCCAAATGATTTTTAAACAGTTTGCGATGCTTTACAAGATGGTTAGGAAAAAAATGTACCGTTCCATTTAAAGAAGCAGAGGGGACCTTCAATGCGCGTAAGCGCCTCCACCGAAATAAAAAAAAAAATTAGTCGCATTTTAAGACCCCCTTCGCGCCGTACAACTTTTGCGTGGAACATTTTTTTGTGATGTCGTTAATTACCGAGATATGTGGTAAGAGTTGGTGCGTTCCTCACCCTGTATATGAGGTATTGCACAGGAAATGTGCCTATTTGGAAGTTTTGTATCTCCAATTTGTTTGAACATTTTTTTTCTCTTAGTCCTGGGACTCCTCTCCATGATTAAAAAATTTATTTTTCTATCAAGCCATTCACGGGATATAAATTTTTGAAAAATGTCGGATTTTGAAAAATGCATTTTTCGAAATGCTCATAACTCCGCCAATAATCGAGCGAATTGGACTTTCTTTTTTTTAATTTTTTGTTTTTCCACGGATTTTTCATATAAAATGTTGAAAAGAAATTGTAAACCATATTGATATGAGATTTTTCAATTTTAACAACGAACGATCGTTTTTAACAATGAACGTATATACACTACCGGCGGAAAGTTTCCGGACAAAAGTTGAAAACAGTGTCGGAACCTTTTTTTATGCCATTTCGCCGGTAGTTGACCTAGGCCATTTTAGCCAACGCCATTTTAAAGAGCAGGGTTTTCGCTTCATTTTGGCTTTTTAAAAAAATGTTTGCGATTTTTTTTGCAATTGGCACACAGTTTTGAAAACGACAATTTGTGATAGTTTTTTTGTTCTTTTGCAAGTAGACCCCGGTTACAATAAAAATTGTTTAACGAATTTCTTTTACAATGCTCATAAAGGGGGAAGTCTAAGCTTCAAGTTCATTTTTTAGAAAATTGTCTACGATTTTTTTTTTTCGTTTTTTGGAGAAAAAATAGACAATTTGAAAATTGCTCCATAGGACGAAAACGATGAGGTTTACAACAAAACCTCAAGATGGCAAAAAGTTGTATTACTTCTTGCTGAGTTGAGGAGAATTTTTTCAGATTTTTTTTCCGAAATTTTTTTTCCACCTATTTCCGGTCAGTTCGATTGATGTGAATAACATGAAAATAATAAAATTAAATTTTGTTACTTACATCGAAGAAACTCCGTCGCCGAAGAAACCTCCGAAGAGACCAAAGTTTAATATATAAGTAACAAATTTTATTCTATTATTTTCAGAGTATTGAGATCAATTGAGTTGACCGAACATAGGTGAAAAAAAAATCTGAAAAAATTCTCCTGAACTCAGCAAGAATTAATACAACTTTTTGCCATCTTGAGATTTTGTTGTAAACCTCATTGTTTTCGTCCTATGAAGCAATTTTCAAATTGTCCATTTCTTCTCAAAAAACGACATATCTTTGAAAAAAAAATCGTAGACAATTTTCTAAAAATGAACTTGAAGCTTAGACTTCCCCCTTTATGAGCATTGTGAAAGAAATTCGTTAAAAAAATGTTACTGTAAACGGGGTCCACTTGCAAAAGAACAAAAAAACGACCAAAAATTGTCGTTTTCAAAACTGTGTGCCAATTGTAAAAAAAAATCGTAAATTTTTTTTAAAAAGCCAAAATGAAGGGAAATCTCTTCTCTAAAATGGCGTTAGTTAAATTGGGCTAGGCCAACTATCGGCGAAATGGCATTAAAAATCGTTCCGGCACTGTTGTCAACTTTTGTCCGGAAACTTTCCGCCGGCAGTGTATATATATATTTTTTTAATTCTTTTGTAAAAAACTCTTGTCAATTTGAAAACTAAGCTTAGTTTTAGAATAGGCAAACGATTGTGTCTATTTTTTCGAATTTTTAATGTTCATGTTTTCAGTTATCCGTATTAAAAAATATCTGAAAACAAATTCTTATACTTAGGTGCTACTGTAAATAATTATTGTGCACATATATCATATATTAATACGAATTATGATAAATGAAGAAATAACCATATATACTGGATAAACAATTTATTAATGAAAACTAAAAAACACATTATATTCAAGTTGCGGTTTTACATTGTAATCTGGACTGATCTGCGCTTTAATCGGTGTTTTTTTTTCAGTCGCCAAACTCTTAGATTAGCGGAGCTTGCCGTAAAAGATGGGTCTGCTCCGATCCACAAGGCCAATGGCCTTGATACTGCTTCGACGCAGGCTGCAGCAGGAGTCTCCGCGCAGGTGGTAAGTGTAGATAAGCCTACGTGTAGCGCGCAAAACTTGTGCGATATTCGGGAAAATTCGAATTTCCCTCGAACATCCGTAATGGATGAATTCGAAAACCGGGTTGCCAATGCACCCGAGGACCCGGAAGCTATCCCCGGTGTACCGAGCAGTCTAAGTAATGTAGACTCGCTTCTCTTCAACAAAGAGGAAAATGTAACGCTTGTTAGTAATCGAGAAACTGACGAGCGTTACGAACCGGATTCATCTGGTTCCCAGATGAAGGAGTTCGCTGCGAACAGCTCGCAGAATATAGAATCATTCGTAATTGAGAATGGTCCTATGGACAAAGGTCGCATTGTAGAGACCGCCGTCAATGGTCGGCGGATTGTCGATATCAATTTTTTGTGGAAAGAATTACACGAAAAATTTGATAATCACAATACCGCACTGCAGTGCCCTTTCAGCGACCTTAAATTATTTAAGTCGCTCGACCGTGGCTTGCGAACGCTGCTTTTTTCAAATGCCAAATGTGTAATTACACATTCAGTATTTGGACCGACCCCAATGAAGGTGACGATATGGGCGTCAACAAAGGTGCTGTATGCGGTACCATCACTTCAGGTACCGGATACAACATAATGGAAGAACAATTGGCCGCAATGGCTGTTCCACCCATGAGCGCCAATACATATCGCAAATATCGCGATAAGTTGTATGATAATTTCCATGGCGTTGCCGAAGCCGAAAGGGAACGGGCAGCATCGATAGAAAGATCGATAGCGATGGAAAAAGGCCATGTTATTGATGGCATCCCGTACATTAATGTAATTGCGGATGGCTGTTGGGCGAAACGCTCGTATGCCGGTGGTAAGCATGATGCTTTATCCGGCGCAGCTATGATTTTCGGCCAGCAAAGCAAATTGGCTCTATTTATTGCTGTACGCAATAAGTACTGTGCGACATGCGAGAGAGCACAGGTGTTGGATAAAAAGGCACCCCCCTCCATGTTTGTTATAAAAACTGGGGTCGGGATCGCAGCTCAACGGCAATGGAAACCGACATAATTCTCGAAGGTTTCACGAGTAGCATCGCGTCGAATGGCCTGATATATCGAACTCTGATTGCGGATGGCGACAGCAGCGTATATCAGGCTATACGAGAAGCAAATCCGTATATGAAATACGGTATTATTGTCGAAAAAGTCGAATGTAACAATCACTTATTCCGGAACATGTGCAGAAAAATGAGGGTTGCCTCGAAAACAAAACTTGCCAATGTTTCCGTGAAAGAAAGAGTGAACGTGACGAAAATTCGTCACTGCGTCTTGTCCAGTGGCCTGAAAGTTCGGAAACTGGTCGAGCATGCAAGAGACCTGCGTAACGCGGAAATGATGTCGGAGACAGAGAAAACAAAGGCACTCTGCAAAGACATACTGGCTCTGCCCGGTCATATTTTCGGCGACCATACCGATTGTCCCGCCCGCCCTTTCAGTTGTGAACCGAAAGAGGGGGAAACAAACATATTACCAATTTTGCATGGTATTGGTATGTACCCTGCCATTTACGAAGCAGTTCGTTATTTAAGCAGCCATGCCAAAAGTTTACTGCTAAATGTTACGAATAACGTGGCAGAGGGATGCAATTCAATTGTCAACAAATTGAATTCAGGCAAGCGAATTAATCATTGTATGCGAAACTCATATCAAATGAGATGCTACGGAGCTATGATACAACACAACACGCAATCCGTGTTGTCAAAAGTATATCTCCGTAACCGCTGCGCAATTCCCAACGCTGTCCAGAGAATGGAACGCATAAGGAAACGCAAAAATATACGTGACCGCGTATATAAGCAGCGAGAGTGCAGTGGTCGGCTGCGCCAATTTAAGGGGACCGACAAAGATTACGGTCCATCGGCTAAAAAGCCAGATATCGAAAAGGAAATTTTCGACATTTTTGTTGATAACCATATGTCTAAGTTGCGATCGAATCAACAACGTTCGAGACAGATCGAACGGCCATACAATACGGAATTGCAAACGAAAATGCAGCTCGACAGGCAGTTGAACAAAAACTGGGCAAAAAAATTGTTGCCTGCGGTCTCTTCATCGATCGAGAGATTCCTTATCTAGGAGCGTCTCCAGATGGACTGATCGATGACGATGGCATCGTCGAAATCAAGTGTCCGTTCTCGGCACAAAATGGCGATTTAGAAAGCGCCATCGAAGAAAAACCCTGCCTAAGAGGCATATTCGATAAAAAAGATAAGCGAGTCCTGCGACGGACTCACGCATATTTTTATCAGGTGCAAGGTCAATTGCACATAACGATGCGGGACTATTGTATCTTCGCGCTGTGGAATTCCACAGATCTGAAGCTGGTAACAGTTCTCAGAGACGATAATTTCTGGGAGTCACACATGAAATCATTGTTATGCAAATTCTATATTAATTGTCTACTCCCAGAAATCATCGATAGTCGACGTAGCAGGAATATGCCGATCCGTGATCCTGACTATATCGTACAGGCTCGGGAAGAAGCACTACGAAAAAAAAATGCTTCGTCCGTACGCACTAGCGCTCCTGTCCCGGGCGCTACACGAGACGATATCTCGTCCTCTCCCGGTGTACAAGAAGGTGCATGCAATCGCAATAATGATTGGGTCGCGATCGAGAGCGACGATCAAATGGTATCTTCCGATGAAAATCGGAAGATAATCGATCGATTAAAGCAAGACATTTCCGTAGATGAAGTCGTTTCAATAATTTTGAAGCCAGATACTTTATTGACGGATACTTGCATAGATTTGTTCCAAAATATCTTGGAAGAAAATAGCCTATTCAAGTGCAATCCTGCTTGCTATACAGCATATTATCAGTTTATCGAGCCCAACGATGTTGGCAGATCCGATATACAGATAATTGGTGGCAATATGTCAAGCCACTGGTGCTGTCTTCATTACGATGGAATGAAGCTAATGATTTACGATAGTCTTCTCCGCTCGGAGTACGAGCTGTTGAGCTCGGACGAAAAGAGGTATATCGTAAAACGATACCCGTATGTCGGTGACGGAGATATAATTCTCCAGCCAGTGACGAAGCAACCTGACTCGTTCAGTTGCGGCGTTTATGCGATTGCTTTTGCGACGGCGATTGCATTAGAAGATGATCCTGCACATCGCAAGTATTCACAGGATGTATCAAAAATGCGCCGCCACTTAGCTGAAATGCTAAAATCTCGCAAATTAGCGTTATTCCCCTGTGGTTAAATACATACAGGTATGACGATACACGCATCAGTGTATCGACGCCAAATAACGACGTAGCGTATTTTCAGCGTTGGGAAGAACGGAAATGTACTTATACGAGTTATAAGTGGGTTAGTGTGGGTGGGCGTTTCCCAGGCACTTCCTAAGTGCCATTTCCGACGCATTTTTTAAAATGAACATACGTTCATAAAATCTGTCTTGCTACAACAAGGTGAGGTCCCAGCGACCGCTGTCGCTCTTATCCTCGTAAACCCGCTCTGTCAAAGAGCGAGATGCCAACGACGTTTGTCGTTTTTATCTTCGTTCGCGAAAATGAACGGAGATAATTTGAATTGTTAATAAATTAACAAATGTGTTAATGATTAATAAACCCGCTCTGTCGAAGAGCGAGATGCCAACGACGTTTGTCGTTTTTTATCTCCGTTCGTGAAAATGAACGGAGATAATTTGAATTGTTAATAAATGTTATTAACAAATGTTAATTAATAAACCCGCTCTGTCAAAGAGCGAGATGCCAACGACGTTTGTCGTTTTTTACCTCCGTTCGCGAAAATGAACGGAGATAATTTGAATTGCTAATAAATGTTATAAACCCGCTCTGTCAAAGAGCGCGATGTTCACGACGTTTGTCGTTTTTTATCTCCGTTCGTGAAAATGATCGGAGATAATTTGAACTGTTAATAAATTAACAAATGTGTTAATAATTAATAAACCCGCTCTGTCAAAGAGCGAGATGCCAACGACATTTGTCGTTTTTTACCTCCGTTCGCGAAAATGAACGGAGATAATTTGAATTGCTAATAAATTAACAAATGTGTTAATAATTAATAAACCCGCTCTGTCAAAGAGCGAGATGCCAACGACGTTTGTCGTTTTTTATCTCTGTTCGCGAAAATGACCGGAGATAATTTGAATTGTTAATAAATGTTATTAACAAATGTTAATTAATAAACCCGCTCTGTCAAAGAGCGAGATGCCAACGACGTTTGTCGTTTTTTACCTCCGTTCGCGAAAATGAACGGAGATAATTTGAATTAAAATTAACAAATGTGTTAATAATTAATAAACCCGCTCTGTCAAAGAGCGAGATGCCAACGACATTTGTCGTTTTTTACCTCCGTTCGCGAAAATGAACGGAGATAATTTGAATTGCTAATAAATTAACAAATGTATTAATAATTAATAAACCCGCTCTGTCAAAGAGCGAGATGCCAACGACGTTTGTCGTTTTTTACCTCCGTTCACGAAAATGAACGGAGATAATTTGAATTGCTAATAAATGTTATAAACCCGCTCTGTCAAAGAGTGAGATGCCCACGACGTTTGTCGTTTTTTATCTCCGTTCGCGAAAATGAACGGAGATAATTTGAATTAAATGTTAATTAACAAATGTGTTAATAATTAATAAACCCGCTCTGTCAAAGAGCGAGATGCCAACGACGTTTGTCGTTTTTTATCTCCGTTCGCGAAAATGAACGGAGATAATTTGAATTGTTAATAAATGTTAATTAACAAATGTGTTAATAATTAATAAACCCGCTCTGTCAAAGAGCGAGATGCCAACGGCGTTTGCCGTTATTGTAAAACATCAAACTTGAATGTTTAGCATGCTCGGCTGTACATGTGGTGAGAAATACATTCTCGCAGTGTACGTACACGAGTGTACGTTACACACGAACTTAGCCGAGCATTAATATAAGATTTTCGAGCGGTGCGGGTCACGGCTAGCCTTGCTACGAGGCCTCGGCTTTCGGTTCGCCTCGATATACCGCTACTTCGTAGCATGTGGGGGAATCACTAGGGAAACATATTCAGCGCACGGTTCTACTCACAATAAACTTAATAGTGTCTTTATTTTTTTAACAACAATATAATTATTTTAGGTAATTTGTACTATACGACATTCGGCGTGTTGCGTCGAGGACGGTCGAGAAAACAAGGTGTCTATCTTTTCTAGACGCGAAACTCGGTGTCGAGTCTCGACTCGGTGTTCGGGCGGCTACTGTCCGCGGCGCTGCGTGTCAGTTCGTCGCTGCTTGCCCGGTAGCGTTTTTGTCCACGACACCTTTCGCGCTTTACGCGGTTGGTCGGGAACTGCCGTACCGGCAACCGCTACAAGCAAACGCGAGCCGTGACATCTAGCGGTAATGCGCAGTGACTCGTGGCCAAATGCTGCGAGTTCTGCATTACCTCAGCAAAGGCGAAGCTGTCGAAATTTTTCTGTGTGTTATACTGCCTCTTAATGTGCAGCTTCTTCCGGCGCAATTGTTTCTGCAATTCATCCTATAGACCGGAGAAAGGTAATGAAGCGATTCTTCCAGAGCACCAAATCCTCTCTGACCAATTATTCGATGATCTGGTGCAAGAAACAACGTATTATAGTTCGATCTATTACAATGTGAACATTCCTCCATGTTTCTAATACTAGGCTCGGATTCCATAATCTTTTCAATTGTGTAGGCCACACTTAATGTACAATCTATTGTGTGCGATATCGTCCTTTGTTGGGTTTCCATCGTTGTCTTGGGCTTGAAGACCTGTCTTAAAATCTGTGCCCTTTCTTCAAATATTCCTTTCTTTATTCCATTCTAGATAATGCCATATGCTAATCTTGCAGTTGCATTAGTCGATTCCTGTAAAAATTCGCCATAGTGAATGTTATCCACTCCAGCTATTGCAAGGATGTGTATAACTGCGTCGAAGGCGCACGTGTTTGTCATGTAATAATGACTCTTCTTTCCACCTTGTTCTTTTAATCCGACTGGAGGACAAAGCGATCCATTTGGCAGTATAACTGCTTTTTTCTTTCCACACATCAGATGATTCACATGTCGGATTTCTGGATACTTTTTGAAAAATTTACTTTCTTTTTCTAGTTTTATTTCACGTCCATGTATTTTCTTTTCGGGTACTGGTACTCCTTTCGCGGCTTTTACAATTTCTGTATCATCTTGATCCTTGAGGCTTGTTTCCTTTGCGGATATTAATGTTTTTCCATATTCATGGCTGATTCTTATCTCTTGGTCTTTGAAATCTGTGGCTTTTGCGTACGAATGATCTAAATTGGTTGTCAATTCCATTATCTCGATTTCAGCACCTTTCTCGCCATTACTGCTCCAAGCGTTATCTACAATTTTATTAATTTCCAAATCGATCTTGCCTCTCTAGTTTTCATAGGCCAGCAGATCAGAATCATCCATGCGAACATCAGCATTGTCTGATACTTCGACGAAACATGAAATATCCTGTGTACCGAAATCCGTCATCACATCTTGATATCCCATTTCCGGTGCAATGCCATAATTTTCAACCGATGAACTGCGGTGTGTGTCTGTAAGTATTCCTTTATGCTCGGATATTACTTTTAGCTGTCTCTTGTTTTCATCGTAGCGAAGCATTTTAGATTCGAAGAGAAGCGTTGCACCATTTATATCCTGCTGGTGTTCTATCAAAAATTTGTCGGCTCTCAGCGGTCTGCTTGAGTTTTTCAGCACCCGTGTTTTTAAATCATTGAAATAACTTTTCACGTAACTGGAAGTAGCATGCTCCTTACTGTCCATCCCAATATTGGTCCAGAGCGGAAATTCCATCGCTCGCTCAGTCAGTGCTTGGATGAATTCCGGTATGTAAAATGGATTTAAGTCATTCCCAGTGCGTGTAGCTTTTGTAGCTTTTGCTACTCTCGAGCGTATCCATTCGTTTATTTCGCAATCCTCTTCTGAGAGACTTTCTTCATCAAAAATCGCATCGATTTCTTTCTTTTTAGCTTTAGTATCTTCTTCTGCTGGTGAGCTGTCAATATTCATAGGAATACCTCGGTTGGCGATACAGTCTTCAAGTCGCTTTCTTGCTTCTTTGGCCGTGTTCAGATATGAGTGACTTACAATGCTCTCGTCGTGCGATTGCTGTCCTACGACACACGTCAAATAAAAAATTTCCTCGAACTCATCTAGTTCGGTACATTCCATCATCAAGCCGATACATCGCACGAAGAAGTCTTTGATGCAGGGTTGGCGAACTTTGCGCCAACATTTCCACCTGCATACTGCGTGGATAAAATGAGGTACATCAATCCGAATTCTCGTAGATGGTTTTCTCTTCTTTTCAGCCAAAATATCTTTGCCAATCGTGTTGACGTGAGTTTTTATTGTTTCGTCGTTGAATGCTAAGCTTATAGCACACAACAGAGCCCTTGAATAATCACAAATGACTTCTCTAGGTGTTGGAGCTCCCATTCTTTGCCAATGTCGGAGCCAGGAGAAAATCATCTCTACCGTATGTTTCTCCGAAATCATGGAATGGACACATATCGTTGTCTTTTCGAAATTAATGACGATGGCGTATAAAAAAATGTGTTTGGATTCTCCATTCTCACGTTGAATGCTTCTGACGACGCTTCCTGTAGCATCGATATTGATTACCGATTTCTTCGTTACCCGGCAGTACTCTCTATACGCGTGTAATTCCGCAGGACTACTATAGAAAACGAAAAATGGATCGTGTTCAATGTCATGAATTGCCCCGAAATATTTCGGTTTCCGTTTCATCTCAGCGATTGCTATTATTGCATCTCGTGTATCGGTTTTTGTAATTCCTCGGTCTCTGTCCATGCCTTCTTGGCGTGCTTGATTAAGGACATTGTTGCACGGCATTATTGGAGGTTCTACCTCTCCTGGTTGCATGTGCTTGCTTGCATACTTCTTACGCCATAATGCGCTTCCTTGTGATTTCAGATCCTTCTGCACATCTGTACACCACTTCCCACAGAGTGGTCTTTTCACATCTTCGTAACTTGTTTCCTTTGACGTATCATGAGTAATTATTTTGAATACAATTCCTTGCATTGACACTGCTTTGTGCGCATATCCTTGGATTTTGTTTCTACATGCCGGGCTTTTACATTGGCCAAGAAGGTTAACGTTGTACTGAAAATCGTCAACAGTTATTATTTCCGCTCGTTTGAAAACAAAGGCACATGGGAGTCGGTGTTGTTTCCAGAAATGGAACGTAATAACACTGGTCCAAATACCTTTCTTCAGACTGCGCTTATTGTTTGAGTCTGGCCTCATTTTATTCCAGTCTTCTTCACTGAGGATCAGCTCAAATTTCTTGTTCTTGCCTTGATTTCTATCCGTATTCTCAACAGGGTCATAACAATCTTCGGATGATTCACCAGTTGAGATCGAGCAGTGACTGCTGCAATTGTCAGCATCGCTGTACTGTTCCTGCATACTGGCACTTGAGCGACATGCTGCAATGTCGATACCCTTCGCTTGCCGAGCTTTGGTCAGTACGTTATTTCGATTCTGTGCAACATTAAGATGCCACGCCATGGGGAACCATCTGCGGTCCACGGCTGCTGACATCGTCTTCCAAACTTCGTGAGACCATGCAGGTAGTTGGTTCGTGGTGAAAAAACCAATATGGTTTTTTAAAAACTCTACCGCTTTGGCGGGAGGAACTGCACTTTTTCATGGCATTTTTTAGATGCGAGGTTAACTTAAATCTAAACACAATCTAATTCTAATGGGATCCAGGTCCAATATAAAATGTAAGTACTAAGTCTAATTTTTTGAAACGTATAAACTGCAATACTACATGCTGAATAATTCCTTAATACTGAAACAAAATATTTTCTGAATATTACCTTGGTATAGATGAATTGTGCTGATCGTGTTGCCTAAAATATTTCTACACTGGACAATACCTCTGTATTTCCGTCCGAAAATCCGATCCACGTGTCGATTTCGCACACTGCAATCTGATGATGAAAGTAATCGAAGGGATACTCGATGGTTTTTGATTATTTCGATAAAAAATTTCTGCCGACTTAGTACCGACAATTCTGGAAATCACATAAAAAATCCCACGAAAAGCCTACGGAAATTGGCAAGCGCAATAACTATTTTGAAAGTGTGGATTATTTAGTAAATATTAGTATCCTAAATTTTCCAAACAAGTAATGAACGGCTGAGTCCGGATATAAAAAAATGCGGCAGCTTCTCGACAAGATAAAAAAACACTGTCACGAACAACGACGCGCCCTGACTCTTTGTACGCCACAATCAGCTTGGGCAGCAAAAACGTGGAGACGGATCAAAAATCTAATGATACACTTAAATATTATTTTTTCCAATAGATTTTGATTGGGTTATTTTTCAATTGGTCTACTCAATCTTCACATCTCATAATATATTCGACGAATCTTCGCACGCATTTTTCGCCACAAAAGTTCATCGAAACTCCGTGCCAGACTCGTCGGTTTTCTCCGGCGTACCGATATTGTACCGGGACGTCGTACCGAAAATGTACTGATAGAAAAATGAAGCCGATTATCTTTTTCATTAGGAAGCATGTTTGAGGGCTTAACATACATATTTAAAATAATTAACGAGTACCGAATAAATTAGGCATCCGCAATGGTCATTATTAGTTTTATAATTATTAGACACCTCGAATGAAACGAGAATTTGAATTACGCGCGGGCCCTCGTCATTTCCTCTATTCCCCCGCCATGACGCCGTCACATAGTCAGATCAGGGATGGCAGATAAAGCCCGATGATAAAACCCGATGCTTGCTAGAATTTGCCGCTGGGTTTAAAGCTGGATGTGATGCTGGGAGCACCTCCATCAAGTTAGTCGACCAAAATAGAATTCTTTATTTTTTTTAATGCCAATCAACTGTCGGTCTAAGATACAATTTTGTTGGGTAGTATTTTGATGAGAAAATAACAAAGTAAAAATGAGCGTCAAGATAGCCGAATTGATACGTATACTGTCAAAGCCTCACTTAATTAATCGAACTTTTGTCGGATGTATAATTGTATAAAAAGCGAAAAGATAAGTTCGCGTATACGGTAGATCGCATATATGTTGGCACCATCGTTGAGCACAAGTGGTGACCAATGAGAATGCGAGTTGATCGGAAAATCACTAGAAAGCGGACATAACATAATTTTAAAGTGCCATTACCCCGCCCTTCTGGTCGTATGTAATTTTAAACATTTCTTGTTCAAACATCGCAATCTTTTCTTATTGTCTAATCGATCAGGCACGAAAAATCGTTTTACTGTGCGTAATGTTGCTTAGTAACTAATTAATCGAATAATTATTAAAAAACATTAGAACGAGCTTTATTGTTTTTATTTTACTGATGCTGTAAGCGCAAAATTACTCCAGAGTTTTGTAATATATTAATGCTATATAGTATCCGTAATATATAAATACTATATAGTACGATACGATGGTGGGGAGTCGTACGATCGAGTCCTCATCTATATACCGATCTAGCAATTAGTACAACGAAGGGATTAAGACAGGACAAGTCCTTGTCAATGATTAACATGTTTTTTATAATCCAAAGAGCGACTTCATTTCATCGACGGAGAGCTTAGAATCGATTACTGTACCGCCTCTGCTCAAAACGTTACTGGCCACAGCGAGTTTGTGTTCCTGAATATTTTGTATGCACTCCTCTATCGCGTCCATGCAAATGTATCTGAAAATAACAAAAGGAACAAAACCATAAACGTAGAAAAATAACAAAAGAAACAAAAACGTGACAGGAGGAACGAGTAACGAGCAGCGATGTCACTTACTTGTAGATACAAACGTTTTTTTCCTGACCATATCTGTAAATGCGAATATAGTTCAATATAGTGAATATTGATCATCAACAAATGATTGGCACCAACGAGATTCAATCCAAGTCACCGACAGTCAGCGAGGGCAGCGGGTTCTCGAGCGTTTGTCGTTAAAATTGTCCATTATATTCTGAATAAAACAAAAATAAACAATAAATTTCTACTCAGGCCGAACATTTTCTTCCCATTAATTACTCGTCTCACCTATTGATCTTTGACCGGAACTTTGCCAGAAACATGTCGCGTTTGATGCCTTGAATTTTGTCAAGTTCACCAGCTATAATCTCCAAAACGCTTGCCCCTTGGGACACGATTGTAACTTTATCACCTATCTCGGTGACGTCCTCTACTGTATCGAAAACAGTATCAAGGAAATCATCGCCAAAGTCTTTCGCAAGCCCATGTCAGCGGCTGTATGTTTAACAATAAATATGTAAATTATCGTGGCAAATAATAAATCACGATTTAAATGTGAAATTTATTTTATTCGGTTGAACTTGTCTACATACACCCCCTCGTGGATTTTGTGTCTCTTGTGTTTGTCGCCATAATAGCCGAGCCAGAGCATGTTGCTGATGAGGTATATAAACGGTACTTTAAGACCACATGGAGCTGTGGCTTTTTCATCATTCGCTGGTCTTGAAATGATCAAACCATGGAGATCCTTCAGTCTCTGTGTCGTTAATTCTTGTTCTCTTTGAAGCGTTGTCTGAGCTGTCGTTGGTCTGAGCTATGTTAGATTTATCTTGAGACTTTCATCCTTGAACAATGGCTTGTTTGCATCCTCCGATTTTGGAAAATGGTTAGAAACCTCGTTCAATACAGACTTCTGCTTCTCCGCCGGTTTCAGAGAACCGAAATCACTCTCCCGGTTCTTTATTTTCGATAATTGTTTCGATATCTGCCTCAATTTGCTCTCAGTGCCTTTTACTTCTCTTCACTTTTTAAGGCGTATACCCTTGTCTGGCAGTGCATCGAGATTTCCTACGTTGTGCATCTGCGATCGGAAATAATGGGATGATTTTAATACGGAGATTTTATAAATTTTATTTTCATTATAGGCCAAGCAAATAAACTTTTTTTTTGACAAAAATAGCACCCGATAACGGCGAGTGCCATCAGACGCGGAACAGCGTCCCGATCATAACTGACCACTTTTCGACTCCTGATTCCCATTTTATTTTTTGTTATTAACAAATTAGTGAAAAAAAACACATTTTTTTCGTTTTTTGCTTATAAAACACAAAATAATGAAGGAATATGTTTGGTCCCAATGGACGAATTGTAGGTAATTGAAATACGCATAAAATGAGTGCTGAAAGAAGCCGATCGTTCAATAATTAAGGGAGATACACTGACAGAACCGAGAAAAAAACGCTTTTTTCAAAAATGTATAACTCCACCATTTTTAAAGTTGTAGGCCAGGCTCTGCGCGAGATAGTAGGGATTGATACGTACTTTTTGTCTGCAAAATTTGGACGCTGTAGGATAATTAGTTTTTGCGTTATTGCTATGAACATTTAATTCTGCCATATTTTGCGGAGAGGCTCGATGCTCTGGAGGTCGTCCGATGAAACCTGAGTAAAGAATCAGATTCCGGTGACCGAGTTACCCCAAGTTAAAAAAAAAAAGTTAATATAGTCCCATTGGTTCTTGAAATAACTAAATAAATAGATACGAAACTTAGGCCGAGCGCGCTTCTATTACTATATATGCGGCTTCCCCGCGGCTGCCGATCTACCCCCACTACTCGACCACTTTCGCGCGCTCGGGCGTTTTTGGTCATGTTTAGGCGCGATTCTCACCTACTTAAACGCAATTAAACGAAAATCTAAAATTGACGATTTATAGATCAACAGTTCTAGTTTCAAAAGCCGCTTGTTAAATTTCAATCGGACGACCTCCAGAGCATCGAGCCTCTCCGCAAAATATGGCATAATTAAATGTTCATTGCAATAACGCAAAAACTAATTATCCGACAGCACCCAGATTTCGCACACAAAGTACGCATCTATACCTATTATGTCGCGCAGAGCCTGGCCTACAACTTTAAAAATGGCGGAGTTATATATTTTTGAAGAAGGCGTTTTTTTCTCGGTTCTGTCAGTGTATCTCCCTTAATTATTGACCAATCGGCTTCTTTCAGCGCTCATTTTATGCGTATTTCAATTACCTACAATTCGTCCATTGAGACCAAACAGATTCCTTCATTATTTTGTGTTTTATAAGCAAAAAACGAAAAAAATGTTTTTTTTTCCCACTAATCTGTTAATAACAAAAAATAAAATGGGAATCAGGAGTCGAAAAGGGGTCAGTTATGATCGGGAGGCTATTTCGCGTCTGATGGCACTCGCCGTTATCGGGTGCTATTTTTGTCAAAAACTGGTGATTTTAGAGGTCTATTGCTTGGCCTATAATTGACTAATAATCCCTACCGATGAACTAACAATCGAGTAGGATGAGAAGAATCGGCATTTTGCTACAATTACGAAGTGTCATGGATAAAACGCGTCAAGTTATCGTGGCAATGCTGCTAACTTCACGCGGCTTGGCTCGTGCTGTAGGCCGACAGTTTTTCAACTATTGAATAAAAATAAAGCTCTAACAAATGATAAATATTGACTAAGAATCACTATTAATGGACTAACAATCGATTGCAATGAGAAAAGTCGGCATTTTTCTGAAATTGAGGAGATACATCGGCAAAGCCGTGCCCGACCGTCGTGACGATCCTGCCATCTCCATGTGATGACAGCGTGCTGTAGGGCCGAAAATTTTTCAACGATTAAATGAAAATGAAGCTCTAACAAACGATGAAAATTGACTAACAATCGCTAACAACGAACTAACAATCGAGTAGGATAAGAAGAATCAGCATTTTGCTGAAATTACCAAGTGTCATGGATAAAGCCGTGCTCAACTGTCGTGGCGGTGCTGCCATCTCCATGTGGTTTACAGCGTGCTGTAGGGCCGAAAGTGTTTCAACGTTTGAATAAAAATAAAGCTCTAACAAACGATAAAAATTGACTAACAATCACTAATAATGGACTAATAATCGATTGGGATTGGAAGAATCGACATTTTTATGAAGTTGAGGAGATACATCGGCAAAGCGGTGCCCGGCCGCTTTGACGGTGCTGCCACCATGTGGCTTGCAGCGTACTGTAGTGCCGAAAGTTTTTTTAACGATTAAATGAAAATAAAGCTCTAACAAACGAAGAAAATTGACTAACAAACACTAACGAACGATTGGTAACTAAACAAATTTCGAAATCACTAATTATCATTTTCGCGCGGCTAACTTTGACATGAAATTTGTTTTTCGTATTATTTAATAAATAAAGTCTAACAAACGCTAGATTTTGTCTAACAAACACTAACAAACGACTAACAATCGATCGGCATTAAAAAAAATTGGATATTTTTATAGTCGCCGGCTAAGTTTATTGAGCTGATTCGCATGCCCCGAAAGTACAGTGGTGCCATTATTTCGAAACCTCGTCACCGACGTAAATTTGGACTGGATTCCTGTAGGGACACCTGTTTTGGCGCATCCCTGCCATATCCTGATCAGGATAGGATCAGTAGTTGGGTATCCCTGTGAACATTTCTGCACGGGGACTTATATTACTCGACCCACCTGGCATCGATTCGCCGATATCATCATTATAAATCGACGATACAGATTGAACGTTTGGTAGTAATTCCATAGAAACAATGTCACCAATCTTATTATATTCTTCAGAAAGCCAAAGTTCACCGTCGTTCGAAACGGCGCAAAATTCTATCCCCGAGCCATCGGCTGTTGTCACAAAAGGTCGAGGGATCACAGTTCGCAAAAGGTACCCAGTATTACCACTTTTAAAGTCAGTAGAGCTGAAATGATCGACACACAAACTGTTCCGCTGATTCCTTTTTGATAAAATCGACAAACGTTTATTCCCTGTAACAACATAGATAGACTGAGGGTAATCAGAAAGTTACGTTTTTGATTCGAAGAAATTACGGTAATTATTTATTTAAGCGAATTCACTTATACATTATCAGTTTTTGTTAAAAGAGAACATCACTATGACGTCAGAAAAATTAATCTCTTGAATAGTTTTTTTTAATTCAGTTAATGTTTGATTGGGCTCAATAAAAATATTGCAGTCAATAAAAGTAAATGGTTATTTAAAAAACCATAATTTAAGCACAGTAAATGGCACTACTAAATTTATTTGAAATTTCTCTTCTATTTCTGCAAAATAATATCCTGCTATTGCAAGAAACATTAAAGCCTTAACTTGAATGGGGCCATTAAATGCGCCCATTTTTTTTTATTTCGGTGGAGGAGTAGACGCACCGTGAAAGTCACCTTTACGTTAAAAAAAATTGGTCGTATCTTAAGGCTCCCTTCAAACAGTACATCTTTTGTTTGGAACATTTTTTTGTGACGTCTTTATAAGACTACCAAATATTTGATAATGATCCGAAATATTTAGATTTGTATCATCAATACTGACCTTGAATGGCCTTGAACGACTTTGACACTCTAATGTTTTTTATGCGAATTGAGGTGCTCTATAAGACGGTTGAAAAAAATTACCATACCATTTCATTTATAAAAGTAAAGATGACCTTCTCTGTGGGTAAACGCCTCCAGTGAAATAAAAAAAAAATGGTCGCGTTTGATGGTTCCCTCCAGACCATACAACTTTTCTTTGAAACATTTTTTTGTAACGTCTGTTACGTCCCAGTAACATAATAGTTGCCCTATTTTTGACCTTAGCAAAGCTAATGAGTCTTGGGAAACGGGCTAATGGAGTTTGACCAGATAAATGAATTTAAGACAAACAAAATTAACTGATAGAATTGATTCTGTTTATTGAGTTGCAACTTTGTTACATGTTTTTAATCTCTGTTCGTATATTCTCCTTCGAGGATCGTTCTCAGGGATCCAAGATGGGTGTAAGAAATTAATTGTATATTCCAATTTGTGTAACAAATACTGGTTCTTGATGGGTTTCTGAGAGAACGTATGGCTCAGGAATTCCTCGGTGTAGTAACCGTGAGTTTTATCCCGTGAATACCCGTAATATTGAGCGGCAATTTTCCGCAGCTGGTTTTTACGTCCCCCTGATCGGCGTTTCTTTCCCACTAGAATTTCAAATGAATTTTTGACTATGGAATCCCCAGAAGTTAGAAGGAATTTGGATTAATGTGTAAGGAAGGCATCTTCTGAGTTCGAGGTGGTCCTCGCAACTCGACGGATGATGGAAGGAATGAGCTCGCTGTTGTCCTCGCAACTCATTTATTCTTTGGGGAATCGATCGAACTCGGGGTGGACCTCGCAGTTCGATGGATTGTGTAGGAGGATGATCGAACTCGAGGTGGGCCTCGCAGTTCAATATGGAGTATTGGAGGATGGTCGAACTCGGGGTGGTCCACGCAATTCGACTTGTTGTTGAGAAGGAATTTTGAACTCGAGGTGGTCCTCGCAATTCAATAATTTGTGGGAGTCAGTTAGTAACTTACTCTTTTCTATTTTTCTTGGTTGGTTGATTTGAGACTGGTAGAGCAGTACAGGATTTTTGCTCTATCCAGGACTTTTACAATTTTGAAGACTTAAGAGAAGCTTACAAGTTTGAATGTTGATGAAGAACTGAAGAACTGATTTTTATGCTAAAATTCGGGCCTTATATACTAGTCTATCAACTATCTTTGTCTATTGCGTAGGGGTTGGAGAGGGTAGTTTACAGATTTCTTATTGGTCCAAAGTCTCCACCGTCTCCTACTCCTTACTTTTCCAATTCGGAAGAAAATCCGAGTTAGGGTTGCGTCGTGCGATGGCGTAAGGAGGGATGCTCGTCTTTAAGGCGCGATGGTGGTTACGTTATGGGGATGTAACACGTCGATAATTACCAAGTTATTTCGGGTGGCAGAGATAAAGGGGACCCCCTGTATATGTTATTTTCGCCATATACACGTCTCCGATAGCTGAGCCCACTTCGGGTCATGGGTACAAAGTGCCCACAGTTCGACATTTGGCCGCTCAGACGTCGCCCCGCGAGACCAGCTTGTGGCGACTGATCTGCCAATCGCGCGGGTACTGCAGGTAGCAGTCATGAGACACCAGCGCCCAGACGGGCGAGGGATCAGTTACTTGTGCCGCGCACAATATACGAGCTCTCCAATCTAGTGATTAAGTTTATGTTCGTGTTACGCGTCATGACGCTGACCTCGCGCCTTTTTTCTTGCCAGAGTCTTCTTATATACGCGAAGCTTAACGCATCAATTTGGTGCCTTAATGATATTACCGTAAAATATGTAACCAGCAATAAATATTGTTAATCTTATGTTCCCCTTATTATATCTCGGAACTAATTGTAAGTCACCATAAGCTCTCGAGGTTTCAACTTTTGTAAAGCGTTGTTAATCTTTCCCTTATCTCTGGTTATAGCAGACAGCAGATAGCTCGACAAAAGTTGAAACCTGGAGAATTTGTTCTGCAACATCTGGGTGGCTAAAGCGCCAACTATTTCGTACCCCCGTTAAGTTGGCCGCAAGCTACCGTAGTCATATACAGCGTGAATCGCATAAAGTGTCGCACAGCGAATTCTGAGGTAGATGAGGCCATTACAAACAAAAGTTGCAAATAAACATTAGGGATATTATTAATAATTTACGAGATATAAATATTTAAAGTTGGTCCAATCAGAGCGCGCCGAGAAGGGTTGAAGCCGCCCGCTCCCCGCACTAGGCATAGAGACATCGCAGTGTATCAATCATTGGCTGACCGCACTCACCGCTATATCGCCGCCCGCGTCACCCCGTGCCGTACCGCGCCAACGCTTTTGTTTCTTTGGCCACCAATCTCGCGAGTTGATACAGGATATTTAAACTTAAAAATGGCGGAGAAAGCACAACGAAATTTTATTGATTCCCGGTTTGGTTTGGATTTGGCTTAGCCATCCATTTTATAGATATTTTCTACTTTTTGACCGAGCTATCCACTACTTAATACAATAATTGCAATTAAAAATTAATTAATACAGCAAAAATATCTGAAACCGTAATAAGATAATGTAATATAAAAAATATTGAAATAGAGAAAACGATACAATAGGACGTTTAGTATCTCCTATATGAACAATATTTAATCGTAAAAGTAATAATAAAACATGTAAAGACTTGTCGTGTTTGATCGGATCCTTGCTGGAAACTATCATAAATAAATTACTAAAAATGTGTCGCACCACTGATGTATTAAAAGAAGAATCACGCTGGACACACGTCCACGGCCAAATAATTACAACCCGCTCTTATTACGAGAGATGTAATTGTGTAATTAAAGACATTAAAACGATTTTTTAAATATTTCATTTTGTGATTTTTTTTGTAATATTAACAAGCAATATCAATGTATCGTATTTATAACAGTTCAAAATTATTTGCGGAATGTGACATTTTTTAATTGACACTGCAAAGTGCGTAAACCAAAATAAAGACCTCAGATTTAATATCTTTGTTAATTTCTTTGTAATAAAACCATAAAGAATTTAATAAAGAATTAACAAAAATTTTAAAGATTAACTATTCTCCTATAGAAAATGCATAAAGTGTGGTGAAAATTATGTTTGTAGCGGCTAAGTATACTTCACGTTATCATAATTCTCTAAAATCTTATGGATACGATGTACGACTTCTCGATCGATTTGCGTTTTCGTTCTGAAAAATCTACCGCCAATAAAATTGCGACCTTATCGTAAAAGCTGCAAGTTCATTATTACTACATATCTCTCATAATCAAAATTTGAATCGAGATTTATAGCTTCGGGACACGAAACTTATTATTAGATGCTATGACATTATTTCGTGATAAGGAAATAGGGTAAAACCGGGATAGATGCTGCACTTTTTGAAAAGGGCTTCTCATTTTTTAAATATTAATTTACGATGAATAATTTCGATGATTATAACTAGTTTAATCTTTTATATTGCAATATGATTGGTTTTTGTTGACCTAAAAATAACTTTTTACGGAACAATTTATTTTGGGATAGATGCCTACCTGTAAGGATAGATGCGCCACCACGAAAATGCTAAAAAGGATACATGCCTACAGAGTAGGATAGATGCCCTAACAAATAAAATAAGTAAAATACATAGTTTAAAAATATTTTATTAGTAATCATTAGAAGATACGAGTCATTCTAATATGACACGCATAAAAATAATTAAAATTGAGCATTTATTAACAGCAATATTAATATTTAAGTTTCAACGTGCACACTCAGAACTATTTTAACATTAAGACATAAATTTCAGAAAATTAACATAATATAAAAATCTTGATATTTCTCTCTCTAAATCGGAATTAGTAAAATTTCACTAAATTTTAGTCATATTTTACTAATTCATTTAGCGAAAAGTGGGTCACTAATGATTAGTGAAAAATCACTAATTCGATTAGTCAAAAATGATCGCTATAAAAATTAGTAACATTTCACTGCACAATTAGTAGTCAGCACAGCTGATATGTTCACGCACCAGCCGATTGTAATTCTTCGCGTGAATAATATGTAACAATCTCATACGTACCGACAAGAAAACGAAACGTTCATACACTTTTTGCTTTTTCCCCTTAAAACTTTTATAAAATAAGCTTCGCCGTTTCGCACCGCGCATGAACTCACTGACATGAGAAAATGACGCCTCCAACATCACAATGGCAGGACAAAAGAAGTATCGGGTCGGGAGCTGGCGCCTGTGATTGGTCGATCGCTGAGTTCTGTACTAATTGATTAGTGATCGTGTAATATCATTAATGAATTAGTAAACTGTATCGACTAAATAATAGTCAATCGTATTACTAATTTACTTTAGTAACCCTAATTTACTATTTGTTTACTATTCTATCAGTGAAACGATGCGTTTATCACTATTTCACCAGTGGAACATGTATTTACTAATTGAATTAGTCAATTTTTCACTAATTCAGATTAAGAGAGCTTATTCAAGTTAAATTCAAGTCGAGCTGGAAAGTGCTTTCAGTTTGCCACATCTTGACCAATAGTTCCGGAAAAGGGTGCATGTTTCATATAGCCATTTTGGGCGTTCGGATAAACTAATCCATCGTTCGGATAATTGAGGGTTCGGATGATCGGAATTCGGATAATTGAGGTCCTACTGTACATAACAATCAATTGAATATCATTTATAACACGATATTAAGTACCTAATATCGTAAGTAAAAACCTAATATCGTAAGTAAAAAAATAAGTGCTGACATGATTTTCGATTATCAATTGTTTTTCCTCGTTTCTCACATAACTGTTACAGATCGCGACGAATCCGGAGTATTTTGTGTTCATACAATGAATTACACAGCGGAAGAGTATACCGACATGGTATTTTGTTACGGGATGGCGAATGGAAATGCACGTAACGCGGCGCGAGTATACGCCGAAAGATTTCCACATCGTCATCGGCTGCCGACAGCCAAAACTATTGTTAAATGTTATGAACGTGCAAGAGAAACGGGTTCCGTCCTTCGAAAAAAACGACGCGAAAGGGCCGTCCGTCGTCGCGTTCGTATCGACGAAACTATTTTGCGTGAATTCGAAGAGAACCCAAATACCTCTACGCGGAAGGTAGCTCATGAGCTAGATACATCGCAAGCCACGGTTTGTCGCGTTTTACATGAAAATGGGTTGCATCCGTATCACTTTCGGCGGGTGCAACAACTCCTTCCGCGGGACGAAATACCGCGAATGGATTTTTGCGCAGGTATTTTTCTTTATTATGATTTTACTTCTTATTAAATAATCATGGATATACGATAATAACCATTAATAAAACGTGCGCAGGTTTTCTCGCACAATGCCGGCGAGACCCGCGATTTACGGACTACATTCTATGGACCGACGAGGCGACCTTTACGCCAAACGGGATATTTAACGCGCGAAACTTTGTTACATGGAATGACGAAAATCCCAATGCCATTCGCCAGACGTCATTCCAGTATCGCTGGTCCATCAATGTGTGGGCAGGAGTAATTGGAAATAAAGTAGTAAGTATTCTTGCAAATTAAGAAGTCTTCCGTACATTCTCCTCGTAATGCATCTATTTTTCAGATCGAACCATATTTTCTGCCGGCACGTCTTACTGCAGAGAGGTACGCGGAATTTTTAATTACCGAATTACCGGTATTATTAGAGGACATACCTCTTCGCGTGCGAGAAAAATGGTATACCAACAGGACGGGGCTCCCGCACATTTTGCACGTCGAGTGCGGGAGATTTTAGATACGCGTTTTCCGGACAAATGGATGGGTCGAGGTGGCCCAATCATTTGAGCGGCACGGTCGCCAGATTTTAATGTGCTAGATTATTTTGTTTGGGGTCACATTAAAACTTTGGTAGAGCACAGGCGTGAAGGTACCGAAAACGAGGTACGCGACGCAATTTTGGCGGCCTTCAATACCTTTACGCCGGCCATGGTGCACCGTGTGACGTGACAAGTAACACGAAAAGCCGAACTCTGTTTACAAGCACGAGGAAGGCACTTCGAACAGTTGTTAACGGAAATTTTGAGAGTGGATTAGGCCTACTGGGGAAACCACTATAAAAAAACGCGCCATGCTATCTACCTCAAGGTGGTGCGGAAACGATAGTAGCGTAAAACCGGGATAGACACCGCAGTGGGATAGACGCCTCATTTTAAAAAAAACTACTTTCCCAAACTCGCGTGCAATCATCTCCGCAGCGAATGCGACGAATGGTTCGAAGTTTCAGAGGTAAGTTTTTGCCGTTGTATAATTTAATAAGTAGTCAGAAATTCTCGTAAAATTTTATTGCGTCAGTACACGGGTTCATTAAGCGTACACTTAGGTGTAAATAATACTCTTTCGTTTTTAGTTTATTTAAGAATTAAAAGGGCATCTATCCGTATCAAAAAGGATAGTTGCCCCGAAATGTATATGTCTATAAATTTCACAGTATTTTTTAAATATTTTTTTATCAATTCCTAACGATAGGTTTTAATATTGTTTGGTGAATCTTATACCCTGATAGTGCTAGCGTGTTTTATTAAATTATTAGTTGTTGGAAATATTATGTTGTATTAGTATATTTTATGTGTATTTTTATAACTGTCTATTGCGTGTGATGTAGTACTAGTTATAAATGTTTAGTAGGTGAATCATGCCACGAAAATATAAAAGGAGGGAGGGAGTGTAAGGCCGAATATGTATGTGCTTGTAGGCCAAGCAATAGAGCTCTAAAATCACCAGTTTTTGACAAAAATAGCACCCGATAACGGCGAGTGCCATCAGACGCGAAATAGCCTCCCGATCATAACTGACCACTTTTCGACTCCTGATTCCCATTTTATTTTTTGTTATTAACGGATTAGTGGGAAAAAAAACATTTTTTTCGTTGTTTGCTTATAAAACACAAAATAATGAAGGAATCTGTTTGGTCTCAATGAACGAATTGTAGGTAATTGAAATACGCATAAAATGAGCGCTGAAAGAAGCCGATCGGTCAATAATTAAGGGAGATACGCTGACAGAACCGAGAAAAAAAACGCCTTTTTCAAAAATATATAACTCCGCCATTTTTAAAGTTGTAGGCCAGGCTCTGCGCGAGATAATAGGTATAAATGCATACTTTTTGTGTGCGAAATCTGGGTGCTGTCGGATAATTAGTTTTTGCGTTATTGCAATGATCATTTAATTATGCCATATTTTGCGGAGAGGCTCGATGCTCTGAAGGTCGTCCGATTTAAGTTTAACAAGCGGCTTTTGAAACTAGAACTGTTGACCTATAAATTGGCAATTTTAGATTTTCGTTTAATTGCATTTAAGTAGGTGAAAATCGCGCCTAAACATGACCAAAAAAGCCCGAGCGCGCGAAACTGGTCGAGTAGTGGCGGTAGATCGGCAGCCGCGGGGAAGCCGCATATATACAGTGAATAACAAAAATATTCGGACACCATGGTATATCGGTATAAATCATTATGTACCGTAGTTATTTCTGAAAGAAAAAATTCCTTTTTTTAGTGAATACATTATTGATATTTGTTAACAATAATATGTCATAAAATTATTATCTATAATCTGTAGATATTTTTTTGAACAGTGTATAGAATAATGTACGATTTTCGCGCAATAAAAATATTCGGAGACTCAACATACATGTAAGGAATATGTTCTATGTCACAAGCAATTGACCTCCAATGAATGTTTACAAACTCAATGTATGTGTAGCCGGACTTCAACAATGCTGTTTAGTAAAATTTTCACCAGTTTTACGACGATCGTGAGCAAAGATGCCTCGCAAAACGAAAAATACTTCCTTCAATACAAGACAGCTCGTGATTTTCCACCAAGCGAAGGGAAAATCTTATCGGGAAATTGGTGCACTATTAAATTTAAGCAAGAGTACTGTTGCAGACATTATAAAAAGATTTAAACGCGAAGATCGCATTAAATCTGTGAAGCAGGAAGGCCGACCAAGAGTGTTGACCGCAGCAGATCGCAGACAGATAGTGCGAAAAATTAAAAAAAATCCGAGATTAAGTGCTCCAAAATTAGCGGCTGAAGTTTCTCAAACCACTGGGAAAGATATTCATCCATAAATGGTTAGAAATATCTTAAAAGAAAATGGATATCATGGTCGAGTAGCTAGGAAAAAACCTTTTATAAATGACATTAATAGACGTAAACGTGTGCAATTCGCAAAAGAATTCATCAGCAAAGATGAATCATGGTGGAATGATGTGATCTTTTGTGATGAAAGCAAATTTAACGTTTCCGGGTCCGATGGACGAGCTATGGTGTGGCGTAAACCCAATACAGAATTAAAACCAAAAAATTTACGCGCTATGTTCAAACACGGAAACGGGAGTGTACTCGTTTGGGGGTGTATTTCGACTGCTGGTGTTGGAAAATTAGTTTTTATTGACGGTATTATGGACAAAAATAAATACCTTCAGTTATTAAAAGATAATTTGTTACAAAGTGCTACACAAATGGGGATTGAAAGAACATTTAAATTTTATCAAGACAATGATCCAAAGCACAAAGCGCGCATTGTCCAGGAATATCTGTTGTATAATTGTCCGAAAGTGTTACATCCTCCACCTCAATCTCCGGACTTAAACCCCATAGAAAATCTATGGGAAAAATTGGATCAGGGAGTTCGTGCGTCACCCCCACGTACGAAAAATGAACTAAAGACGAGATTGCAGGAAGAATGGCAACAAATTAGTTGAGACTATTTGAAAAAAATTATTTCAAATATGCCACAACGTCTGAAAAACGTGGAAGATCAAAAAGGATATGCCACTAAGTATTAAAGGTTATTAATAATTTAAAAACCACCCATTTCTTATAAGTGTCCGAATATTTTTGTTGCGCGAAAATCGTACATTATTCTATACAATGTTCAAAAAAATATCTACAGATTATAGATAAAAATAATTTTATGACATATTATTGTTAACAAATATCTATAATGTAGTCACTAAAAAAAGGAATTTTTTTCTTTCAGAAATAAGTACGGTACGTAATGATTTATACCGATATATCGAGGTATCCGAATATTTTTGTTACTCACTGTTGTAATAGAAGCGCGCTCGGCCCAAGTTTCGTATCTATTTATTTGATTATTTCAAGAACCAGTGAGCCTATTTTAACATTTGTTTTTTATTTGGGGTAACTCGATCGATCACCGGAATCTGATTCTTTACTCAGATTTCATGTAAAATGAACGAACAACTTTTTTCAGAAGTTTTATCCTGCAAATTTACATCTCAATTGATTAAAAATTCTCGGAGGAATAACTCGCATACGTATGAAAAATTTCAAATTTTGCAAAAAACAGTATGAAATTTATTGTTATTTGTCTGGCTCTCGTCTCCAATGTATAATACGTAAAAAAAAATAAGGGTTATTGCAATTTGAATTTTTTAAATATCTCGTACCGTTAAAAAGTTATTGCCGAAAAATGAAAAAAAAAATATTTTTGAGGGTGTGTTTCACCCCCTAAAACCGTTTTTCCGTCGATAAAAAAATACGTGTCGCTTAGTTTCCGATACTCTACTATATACCAAAGTTGCAACAAAATCGGAGGGGGACACCTAAATGATGTTCCTGGTTAGTGGAATACTAAATAGTCGCGATATGTCGTTGATCCTCTTATCTTTTTTATTCATTTCATCGAAAGCTGACTGTAATTCGCCTGTAGTCCAAGCACATACATACTCGGCCTTACACTCTCTCCCTCCTTTTATATTTTCGTGGCATGATTCACCTACTAAACATTTATAACTAGTACTACATTACATGCAATAGACATTTATAAAAATACACATAAAATATACTAATACAACATAATATTTCCAAAAACTAATAATTTAATAAAACACGCTAGCACTATCGGGGTATAAGATTCACCAAAAAATATCAAAACCTATCGTTAGGAATTGATAAAAAAATATTGAAAAAATACTGTGAAATTTATAGACATATAAAGTTCCGGGCAACTATCCTTTTTGATACGGACAGATGCCCTTTTAATTCTTAAATAAACTAAAAACGAAAGAGTATTATTTACACCTAAGTGTACGCTTAATGAACCAGTGTACTGACACAATAAAATTTTACGAGAATTTCTGACTACTAATAAAATTATACAACGGCAAAAACTTACCTCTGAAACTTCGAACCATTCGTCGCATTCGCTGCGGAGATGATTGCACGCGAGTTTGGGAAAGTAGTTTTTTTGAAAATGAGGCGTCTATCCCACTGCGGCATCTATCCCGGTTTTACGCTACTATCGTTTCCGCACCACCTTGAGGTAGATAGCTTGGCGCGTTTTTTTTATAGTGGTTTCCCCAGTAGGCCTAATCCACTCTCAAAATTTCCGTTAACAACTGTTCGAAGTGCCTTCCTCGTGCTTGTAAGCAGAGTTCGGCTTTTCGTGTTACTTGTCACGTCGCACGGTGCACCATGTCCGGCGTAAAGGTATTGAAGGCCGCCAAAATTGCGTCGCGTACCTCGTTTTCGGTACCTTCACGCCTGTGCTCTACCAAAGTTTTAACGTGACCCCAAACAAAATAATCTAGCGCATTAAAATCTGGCGACCGTGCCGGCCAAATGATTGGGCGACCTCGACCCATCCATCTGTTCGGAAAACGCAGATCTAAAATCTCCCGCACTCTACGTGCAAAATGTGCGGAAGCCCCGTCCTGTTGCTATACCATTTTTTCTCGCACGCAAAGAGGTATGTCCTCTAATAGTACCGGTAATTCGTTAATTAAAAATTCCGCGTACCTCTCTGCAGTTAGACGTACCGGCAGAAAATATGGTCCGATCTGAAAAATAGATGCATTACGAGGAGAATGTACGGAAGACTTCTTAATTTGCAAGAATACTTACTACTTTGTTTCCAATTACTCCTGCCCACACATTAATGGACCAGCGATACTGAAATGAGATCTCGCGAGTGGTGTGCGGACTTTCCTCATTCCATGTAACGAAGGTTCGCGCGTTAAATATCCCGTTTGGGATAAAGGTCGCCTCGTCCGTCCATAGAATGTAGTCAGTACATCAGGGGTTTCGCCGGCATTATGCGAGAAAACCTGCGCACGTTTTATTATACAACGTGAATCGCATAAAGTGTCGCACAGCGAATTCTGAGGTAGATGAGGCCATTACAAACAAAAGTTGCAAATAAACATTAGGGATATTATTAATAATTTACGAGATATAAATATTTAAAGTTGGTCCAATCAGAGCGCGCCGAGAAGCGTTGAAGCCGCCCACCTCCATCTAGCTGTAGATATAGCATAGATTAGGGCGTTACATTTGGGTTTGCAAAATTCAAAGCAGTCAATTAGATTGCTTGTATTTTTTCGCAGTCATTTTTTTTCTCGGGCATTGGCTCCTTCAAATTTTGCCCAACGTGCCGACAAGCGTTGAAGTCACCCACCCCCAGCCTAAATTCAGAGCAGCCAATGCCCGAGAAAAAAAATGACTGCGGAAAAATACAAGCAAACTAATTGACTGCTCTGAATTTTGCAAATCCAAATGTAACGCCCTAATCTATGCTATGTCTACGACTAGATGGGGGTGGGCGGCTTCAACGCTTCTCGGCGCGCTCTGATTAGACCAACTTTAAATATTTATATCTCGTAAATTATTAATAATATCCCTAATGTTTATTTGCAACTTTTGTTTGTAATGGCCTCATCTCCCTCAGAATTCGCTGTGCGACACTTTATGCGATTCACGCTGTATATATTATATTATATTACATATATTATATTACATGATTATCTAATAAGAAGTAAAATGATAAAAAAGAAAAATACCTGCGCAAAAAGCCATTCGCGGTATTTCGTCCCGCGGAAGGAGTTGTTGCATCCGCTGAAAATGATATGGGTTTAACCCATTCGCATGCAAAACGCGACAAACTGTGGCTTGCGACGTATTTAGCTCACGAGCTACCTTCCGCGTAGTGCTATTTGGATTCTCTTCGAATTCACGCAAAATATTTTCGTGAATATGAACGTTCATAACATTTGGCAATAGTCTTGGCTGTCGGGAGCCGATGACGATGTAGAAATCGTTCTGCGTACACTCGTGCCGCGTTACGTGCATTTCCCATGGCCATCCCGTAACAAAATCCATATCGGTATATTCTTCCGCTGTATAATTCCATTCCATTATATAAGCACAAAAATACTCCGGATTCGTCGCGATCTGTAACAGTTATGTGAGAAACGAGGAAAAACAATTGATAATCGAAAATAAGTGCTGCCATGATTTTCGATTATCACGCGACACGAGAAATGCGGTATTGAGTGGTGCAAATATCTGAAAGCTCAAGTTGAGAAGAAAGCATTCGAACACAAAGCAGCTCTTAGTGAAGAAGTACAGGAACTTTTGGAAGCCATTTTCGAAAGTTTGACGGACGATGAATTGTTATCAAAGTGTTTAGGAAAAAACACGCAAAACAATAACGAAAGTTTCAACAACGTAATATCCCACATCCAAATTTAAAAGGGGCTAACTCGAAATTGCAATTTTTGAGTTAGCTTACCTAGGGGCTAACTGCAAAATCGCAATTTTTGAGTCAGCCCCCTTTAGATCTGAGTGTGCGATGTGAACACTCAGGAGGCTCCTAGGGGTTAGCCCCTAGGGGCTAACTCAAAAATTGCGATTTTGCAGTTAGCCCGTAGGTAGGCTAACTCAGAAATCGTAATTTCGAGTGAGCCCCCTTTAGATCTGGGTGTGCGATATGGTGTCTTGTTCCTAAACATAACTTTAATTCCAAAAATATCGTTGAAACTGCGTGGATCGTCGGGGACAACGATATATACTTACAAATAAAAATAAAGAATTATTTTAGAATAAGCATGCACTCATACACACACACACATACTCACTCATTCAATATACACAATTGAATCTGTCATAAAAATACCAACGCTCGCGTATTTTCAAAGGGGTCTCCAAAGGATCGATCTTCTATTTATGTAAAAAAGTCTTAACGTTTGGCACGCAGATGTTTTATTATGGGAAAAGTCAATGAGTCAGTCTCTGGTGGCCAAATGTTTTATTACTATTGAACCGTTAGGGGGTTTCCACGATTATCCGCATCGCGACACTCTGTACCTGCGGGAGGAGTTAACCCTTGAACCAATCAGCAAATAATTATGCTCGGTAAAAAAAGGGTAGCTAATGAAAATACGCGATACAAATGTTCGAAGGCTCCTTCTTCCACTGCACAAGAAGCGAGAGATTTTCGAGCATTTTTCCAATTTTTGTCAGTCTTCAGCGACTTATTGCCGAGTCAACATCTTTCCCCACGTTCGTTCACACTCTCTGTATATATTTTTGATCGGAAAAAATATAGTGTTATTCTGTTCTACCACTGGATCCTTCCATTCATTTCTTTTAGGCGAAACCAGTTTCTCGTCGATTAATTTTGACTGCAAGCCACCGTACCGTCGACCATCGTCACTTCGTCGTGCACGGAAATTTACAACTCCCGTGGATTCATTGCAAAATCGCGAAGTCTACAGTACCATGCGGCTTGGATTAGTGCGTGCGTGTTCAACGAGGGATCTAAATCGTTGCTAAAAATTGTTGAGGCCATGGGTGTTGAAGTTGGTGTACATGCCTAGAATTACGGCGAAAACCGCAACGAGGAACGGATACGATTTGCAGGACGCCAGAATAAGCAAGCAATTAAAGAAGCTCGAATGACCAAAAAAAGAGATTGCAGCTCAAGAAGAGGCCTACGAGATGGTCTATTATATTGTTCAAGGATTGTGGATTGACGATATGTAGGTATGTTTAGCCCATATAATAAAAATTAACTGTCATAAAATCAAACAAAAACTTTAAACGCGTTTGCTCGGAATGACACTTTTAGAAACGGTTCCCGTGATACCTTGAAAAATATACAGCGTGAATCGCATAAAGTGTCGCACAGCGAATTCTGAGGTAGATGAGGCCATTACAAACAAAAGTTGCAAATAGACATTAGGGATATTGTTAATAATTTACGAGATATAAATATTTAAAGTTGGTCCAATCAGAGCGCGCCGAGAAGCGTTGAAGCCGCCCACCCCCATCTAGCCGTAGATATAGCATAGATTAGGGCGTTACATTTGGATTTGTCACATTCAGAGCAGTCAATTAGATTGCTTGTATCTTTCCGCAGTCATTTTTTTTTCTCGGGCATTGGCTGCTCTGAATCTTGCCCAACGTGCCGACAACCGTTGTAATCGAGATCCTGGAGGACCCACAGCTAGCCCCACCCGGGTGTTATTCGCCGGTGTCATCGGCCATGGAAGCGGCTAGTTCTTCGGGAACTGCCACCGAAGTACCTTCGCGAGCGGAGGAAATCCTGTTGGCCCGGGACCTCGAGGACGACTGTCCCATCGACCCCGACCCCGTCTGGGACCCCATCCGGGGCTATGTCCGCGAACTACGAGCGGTACAATACTTACGACCAGGGTTTTTCGACAACCTACGGAAACTGATCGTCACTCTCACCCACCGGGAATCGGGCCCTTGCCCTCTCTTAGCGGGGTTCGGTCAGCCAATACGGCTAGCCACTTCCGGGGATGTCTCCGACTTCCCGCCCACGGTCCATCGTGCGGCACAGACTGTACCGATCGTCACCACGGAGGCGGAGGCCCAGGTCGGGGGGGGGGGGGGGGGGGGGGGGAGCAGCTCCGTAACCTGGCTACCCAAACGGAGTTACCCCCCGTGGTTCCACCGGTGACCAAAATCTTCACGGCACCCGCCACAGAAACGGTCCGCTGCCGCCCCCTGGCCTGGGAGAAACCGGGACCATCTCAACTTCCTGCTCGCCACGAGAAAAGGCCGGTCGACCCGGAAAACGGATCAAACAAGCCGACCTCCAGCACTTGCCAATCACGTTTTAGTCGTTGCTTCAATTGTGGGGACCCCACCCACACCAGGACCAACTGCACCGCCCCGAAACAGGTGTGTTGCTACCGCTGCGGGCGGCCCGGAGTCACCGTCAAGACCTGCCCGGTCCATGGGAGGGCCTGGCGCGCCGAGGGTCCTTTCGTTCCCTCTCAAGGAGGTAACATACCACGCGAGCGTCTACCTTCCCAGGAGCCCGGACAGACTCCCAGCATCGCGCAGGACGAGAAACCGTGGTGGTGAGCCACCCTAATGGCTCCGCGATGAACCAAGGCCAACCAGAGCTTCCGTTCGTTTTTTTTTGTTTGCTCCCTTCTCCTGACCACGGGTCAGTTAACTAAGTTTCACCTGGTAGTTGTTAGTACCAATTTTGTTTCTTTTCCTTCTGTTGTTCCGCTTCCGCTCCTGATCAGCTCAATGACGAGCAATTTTTTTTTGTTTTGTTTGGTAAGTTGCGCCGGCACTACGCTCACTCCTTACCTAAACCTGTAACGCACCGCACTTGCAGTACCTTTGCACCAGATTAAAACGCTTTGCTAACGCCTAAGCCTTCATTTGGTCTTCCCGACCGCCCATTTCACCCAGTGAGCAGCCCTCCCCGCGATCTCACTTCTTTGTTTCAGCCACCGCCGCCGCACCCAGCTAGTCCTCGATGGCCCAAAGCACGGACTGCTAACATCTTTGGAGGGGGTTTTGTGACGAGTTTTTGCGCCTTCTCGTCACCAAAATCAGCTATTTATTGTGCGGGGCGGATTAACGCCCCTCGTGGCCATCGAGACATCAAATCCCGCGCAAAAATAAGCCGACCGAAACATCGAAAACTAGCAACGAGAGTTGCACAATAAACCGACCCGAGTTCCAGGAATCAGAGGCGTCCGGCACCGATAATCATCGCGCTCGGTGTTGTGATCACGTGATACAGGACTTAGAGGACAACGAGTGCGGGAGCACTCGCTCCGTCGCGAGCCGTGCACGTACCCATTGTCTGCTCTCTCCTTCGCTCTCTTTCTTACTTCCCCGCCGTAGCGCGTAGTAGGGGTAGCGGCCGTCGCGCGTCAATCATCGTCCACGAAATTTTGCATAGTTGGGGAAAATATCGATTTTTCGACTAAGTGGGGGGCGCGTCGGCCAGCACGTGAGACGCGCTACACATCGACGGGCAATATCTTAGATCTCGTCCTGCGGGTAACAAGTGTAGTGTCACCGTGCTCCTTATTCGTTTTCCTTCTTCGTCAGTATCTTTTGTCTGTGTTTCGTCGTGCGACGCCGAGCCATAGTTTCGACGTTGGACCGCCGCTTCGTTTTAGTAAGTTTGGGATTAGGGTTTTGGTCGATTAAGTCGGCGATCTTTGGCATGCCGCCTCGGCGTATTTCTTTGTTTTACCGGTCGGCCGGTAGGGCTTCCGCCACCTCCGCGAAGGTGGCCGCTAGCTGCTCAGGTGGAAACGCGCAACTATGTTCGGTGTCGATATTATGTCGTCTTTGTCTGCCCCGACCTTCGTCTGTGTATCCCGCTCCCGCGATAGAGTAAATTCGGAATGCGTTGCTGTCTTTTCGTGGTCTGTCGTGATGTTCGTCGCTATCTTTCAGTCTATCCCGTCGCTACCTTTGAGTAATTCCTCGCTACCTTCGAATATCTTTTATCGCTACCTTCGTTGATTTCTCGCTACCTTCGAATATCTTTTGTCGCTACCTTTTGGTATTTTCTCGCTACCTTCGAATATCTCTTGTCGCTACCTTTCGTTGATCTCTCGCTGCCTCCGAATACATTTCGTCGCGACGTTGAAGTAATTTCTCGCTACCTTCGAGTACATTTCGTCGCTACCTGATAGTCATGCCTATCGCTCTCTTCTAGAATAGTTCGTCGCTACCTTTTCGGCTATATTGTCGCCCCTCCTCGGGAATCCTCATCGCTATTTTTCGCGGCCTCGTGCCATCTTTCACGCGTCTTAGCCACCAGTCGCCGTCCACCAGATTTAGGCGGATGTAGGCGTGGTCGCCAGCAAAGTTTCAATAAAGAGAACTTAAATCTTATCTACTGCGTTCGTCGTCTTTTCTCTGCCTTGGTCCTCGCGCCCCGTCCACGCCCCTCTACCATTACCGACCTTGAGTCGGGCTGGCCTAGCCGATTTGGTGTGCCCGGGACTCCGCCGTGCCCCGCAGGTTCTATTTAGCTTCCCAGTGGCGCATCCGGGATGACAAACTTAAACAAGCCGGTTTTCCGGTGGTATTCGTACCTGGCGCCCGCTCACCCCGGTTGCCCCGCAAATGTCCGCCGGTGGCCGTCGCCCCTAGCCGGGTCGATCAGGGTGACGCGCGCCTCGCTCGCAACCAGGGGGCACAGGCGGCGGAGTCTCCCGGATAGGTAACGAAAGGCCGTTACAGTACTAATTCATCCATGATTGGTTAACGAAACATTTATCCTCCATTTTACATGCTTGTCAGGTATTTAAATCTGCTTCTTTAATGTTGCTATAACCCTATTCCTAGCCCTCCTGCTCCCTACACATCCTTCCTCTCCTGATGGAAGACGTCCACCACCTTTGCGTGGTTTCCATTGAGTAATTTTAGCTCACGTACGTTTTTTTCTAATTGCTGTCTCTGTAGCACGATATAATAATTTTATTGCAAGGCGTGAACTAAAATTAGCTGAGAGTGGGTACGAATACATACATTAAAACTCCTGGCTTCTTTCTTAATTTTTTCTTTCTGTGATATTTATGTAAAATAAAATTTCTATTTATGCAAAGAATGAAATAACAAAAAAAAAATAGTAAAAGATTTTGGAAAAATAAGACAGTCATGTACTTTGTGCCGTAATTCTCTATGTACCCTCCAAATTTTAAGACGATCAGTTGCTCAGTGCCGTACAATTTACGGATCCCGTTTTCGAAGCGCAAATAGCTCGTCGCCAGTGACACTGCCTCTTAAGATAAAAGTGTCCATAGGTCTCTTCACCGGTAAGTAGCGCTTAATTTATTTTATGTATAGAATGTATTTTATGTCAGTAGTAGTTTTTGATGTAAATAATAAAGGTAGGTTATGTTAAATATAGTTTTTTGCTTTTCGTTTTACATGAACATTTTTTATAAATCAAATACAAATATATCATGTATATATGATTAAGTTGTACATGAGGTAATGTGCTGTAAAATTTACAAATTGAATAGGCAAAAAATAATCTATTACATTTATCCTTTCATTCAAATATCCAATAAAAAAGCCAGAGTTGCAGGCTTGGTTAAAAAATGTGAGCTTAGGAGGCAAAAAGCAGCCGTTTGAACACTTACAATTGCGTTCCGAACATTTTTCGGAGGACTGCTTTATAAAAGAAAATGGGACTGTAAAACCACGGCAGGGAGGCATTCCAACATTGTTTCATGTACCTAAGTATCAAAATAAATGTATGTAATATAATAAGCCGAAAGATGAAGGAAATCGTACATTTCACAAGTAAATATATTTTAATTAGTAAAAACTGGATGGCCTATATGTAAAAAAAAGCCAGAAGTGCATCCTACCTTAGTCTATGCAATGGATGGAATGAAAGAGAATGTGGCCCGTACCAACGCAGGGACATTACATCAGCTCATCTAAAATACCCACTTGTTTGGGTTATAGATACCTACTCGATGGTAACGGTCGGTGAAAACCAGGGGAAAGATAGAATGTTCGTTAGAACCCCTGGCCTTGTGGACATCAATGACCAGGCCACTCGTATCATATTCGTTACCCCTACAAAGAGTAGGCAATCAATCACATTAGGGGGTCAGAATTTCCCTATAACTCAGACAAATCGCCACACCGAAGTGGAATACTACCCTCGGGTCCATGAATTTGATGACGCTATTCGAAATATTCTGACCGAGGCACTCACAGCACAATCATCGCTTATAACAGCCTTCTCGTCCTATACGGCCACCTTCTTCTCGGCCGGGATCAACTGGTTGGAGATTAACCCTATGGCCACGGTGCTCACTGTCAGGTGGCATCAGAGGATAGAAAGGTTGCGGGTCGCAGGAGCTAAGGTTCCTATTTTCACCGGGGTCCCTCCCACCGTCCTTAAGTACATGGGTCGTACACCATCGGCGGACCTCAAACCTGACAATTTCGTGGACTACGGGGCCCGCCACGCCGTGGGATCCTTAGAACACAGATTCGTGGGCCGACTTGCCGCACGCCGGGCACCGGTCTTATCCGTGTAATATCGGAGCAACGCAGCCTCGATAGCAGTAATGCTCCAACTGGCTCTGTTCGCCACCCACAATGTAGAAGACCACTCCCTCATATTGAGACGTCAACACGCCGGTGCCCTAGATCGAATGATGCGAGCTCAACATCTGCGTCGTGCTTTGGAGATATGGAAAAGGGGGGCAGGACTCTTAGATGGCCTAGCCTTCCCTGCTATCGCACAGGAAGCCGTCAACTTCTGGCCTACCCTCACCGGCAGAGCGGAGGATACGTCGATCAACTGGCCGACTCGCACCATCGTGAGAAAAACCATGGGGTGGGTTTAGAATGTTAACAAGGCGGCAACGTCATCAGCCGGTTCCATTCTCAGTGGAATAAGGACGATATCTTCGTGGTGGAGAGCACAGTTTAATACATCGTGGGAAACTTTTTCGATGAAGGGTCAACGCGGATCCGTCTCCAACTACGTCATTGACGACATATCGTCCTCATGGTCCCGTGGTATGTGGTATCAAAACAGTAAAGGCGAAGACGACTAGCCGCTCGAACAGGCATTGTGCCGCCTTAATGCCCATCACACTGAATGGAACATCACGTACCGCACCCACCCAGACGGATGCCAGCAGGACGGCTACGCCTGGGTCACAGATTCATCCTACGGTGGTAGGGTGGCCCATCAACTAGGTTGGACCAAGGAGGGGCTCGGCGAACCAGATCGACATCTCTGGGATTGGGGCGTCCCGGTGCGGGTTAAGGATTTCGGCACGGCTCAGATGACCACTCTTGTCCTGGGGAAGACCACCAGCCAGGTTATAACATCCAACCTCTACTCCAACAACACCATCCTGTACAGAGGTCCCTTAAACGGCCAAATGTACGGGGTGACGCAGGAGTACCTGTACAGGGAGATGTGCCGCGACCCAGATAAGATCGACAGGGCGCTGGGAAACGACAAACGGCTGACAGACGCACCCCAGGTTCAGCCGGGTGCCCGGATTGCCGAGCTGATGAAGGAGCTCCAGATACTCCAAGCCAAGGAGGCAGCGCTTCAGAACATCGAGAACAACCCACAACTGGCCCCGCCAGCTCCCCCAGAACCGGAGGACAAAGTTTCTGGTTCAGCACTTCGCCGGGAACGACCTCTTCTCGCAGAATTAAAGCAGTCCGATGGAGCGAAGTTGGAGGCTCAGATATCGCAGCTGAGCGTAAGGCCAGAAATTTTAGAGGAACATGGCGCGAAAAGGGACCAAGCGGCTTTCGAAGAAGCCCATGCGAAACGTGCAGAGTGTGGCCATCTATATGGGGCCACCCTGCCCCCATTGCTCCGGAACCATCTTGGAGTTCGGAAAAATTCACCAAAGTCCATGCTGCTAAAGTGAAAGAAGGGCAGTCTAAACTCGGACCTAGACTTGATTGCGGATGCGGCTTAGCCGGCTGGTCCGCCCCATATTCGGAGTTCCTTGCTCCGTTAAGGAAGCAGAGATTACCACCACACACCTGTCCAGGTTGTGTTCTCTCAGAAAGGGTATTAGAGGATGGGCTTCATATGCTTGTCAGAATGACGCCGGAGACCTTTGCTACTGAGACTCTCACATTCTACCACACTTGGAGATCGAGGTACCCCCACTCTTGTCAGCACGGGGGCACCCTTATCTTTAAGACATAGACCGGTCTCATGAAAATGGGAGGCGAGAGAATATGTGTGTGGTGGCGGTCTCGGTGTTATTGGGAATTGGCATATGGATACATCCCGTACAAGGCTCCGTCCAAGTTGAGACCTGAAATCGAAAAATGGTGAGGCACCCCCTTAACACTGGGGGGTCCTATGGGTGAACTGGAATACCTTAACATGCTCGAAGACGAGGTCGTCAGATTCCTGATCGAGGAGTGGAGAGCACCGAAAGAATTCCCTACTGCCGAAGAATGGGTACAGAAGGGGAAGTGGATAGAGGGAAAAGGTGGCACGGGTGGTACCATAAAAGTAGAGCTGGATGCGAAGATGGTTAAGACCAGACGGAACAAATCAGTGGACGGTGTTCTCCAGACCGACGAGCAGGTTCTCTTGGAGTTATACACGCCGACCAGGGAACAAATGATCATCGTACAGAAGAGCGAGAGCGCGAAGATACGACCTGTTGCGAAGACCGGTAATAGCGTTAACCGAAAAATGAACTTTCTAATCTCATTCCTGGAATCGGGCATATACGGTAGCCCGATCAGTACCCTATTCGCGGGAGAGAAGGGAAAAGAACTGATAGATTATGATCTCATATCAGCGGTGAGAGATCCTTCGCTCTGAAAAGTCCTTTTTGATCAGGGTGGTTTCGACCAGCATCAGAGCAAGGCGTCGATTGCCGTGGTTATGCTTGTCATTGGGCGGTGGATCGAGTCCTTGGGTAACAGCAGTATGCGTAGGGTCTGGGCTGCCCTATGGGACAGCCTTTTCTGGGAGGGGTGCGAAGTCCTGATTGACGGCGTGTCCCTGGAGTGGAACAACGGGCTCCCATCAGGGTGGAGGTGGACGGCCGTACTTGACACAATACTAAACGTGTGTAGCTTCCGCGTTATCAGGTTGATTTCTAGGGCTAGGTTGGACCGTCATGCTTCGGTCTTGAACTTCCATGCGCAGGGCGACGGCGTCATTTTTGCATCTACATCGCTCCCTTTCATTAGGCAATTTATTAACTGCTACGGGCAGGTTGGGTATGAAGTACACCCCTTGAAGACCTATATATCTCGCTCACGTGCTGAGTTTCTCCGCCGGTCCTACGAACCTACCTGTGTCACCGGATACATAGCGCGAACTCTCACGGGTTTATGATTCCGGAATCCTATCCAGGAAACTCCTCTTACACCGGGGGAACGGATATATGGCTACATAACACAATGGCACTTGGCTACCTTGTGTAGTGCCCTCCCGCAACCTGCGGCTCGCATGTTTTGGGAGGAATGCCTTCGTCAGGGACTCAACCCAACCCAAGCCTGTTCATACGCCGTAACACCGGCATCAGTGGGCCCCGGGTCGGTCTTTGGCACATACATCAGCCAGCTATCCGACGGAAAGTGGTACTCGGTTGTGAGATATGCACGAAATGCAAATAAACCAAAACAAACAAAGAGTTTTTGTAAAAGATTTAAGCATCAAGTAGGTAAAATAGCAGGTATTTTCACGAAAAATATCCATCCTCTATTCGGTCATTTGCTATGACCCTTAATTTCTATTCGCTGAAATCTTATAAGTATGTAAGGCGGAAATTTTGTAATGCTTTGCCTGACCCAAGCACACTTTGATCGTGGTATAGCATAATTAATTGTGAACCCGGGTTCACCTCAGGCAAACAGCACATCGACGGGCTTACTAGAAATTAATAACATCGCGAAGCATTTCCTAAAAATACATTGGATAATACTTAACGTCTTAATTCTTGGTACATTGCTGAATTACGGTGGAATTTTCTGTTTAATTGCTAGTTGTTGGAGTGTGATAGGAAGGTAGAACTTAGCTGAAATCAGGTACGTTCTTAGGAGACCCCTCTCTAGTAGTTCCAATTTTGAAGTTAGAGAGGGCCAAGGGAGAGGAGATTAGTCATCAGTGACTCTGATTTGTGGATAATCTTCTAACAATTTGTTGAAGGTAATCTTCCAATAGTGAGATCATGGATGATAATCCGGGAAAAGCAGGTAAATCAGGAAAGTCAGGGGTAGCAGGGACATCAGGGACTCAGGCCACGAATGAACAGATTGAAACATATCTGACTAAGGCAGGAAGAAATGATGGATGCTATTTCTCTCAAGTGGCTAATTTGGTTTCAGAGATGAGTCTCAATGTAAATGAGATGGAGGCAATAGCTGGGCTAAGTTGTGATATGTCTGAAGATGAAATCACCAAAGCCATAGGCTTAACCACTGCTTTTGAGTATGAAGGCTTTTCTCCCTATGTGATTATCAAACTCCTTCTTAATTCATGGAAGGAAAGAAGAGCAAGTACTATTAGTGGAGATACTCCTGCAGTCATAGAAGAGATTAAATACATAAACTCTGAAGGGAAAGAGATGACTGCTACATTCTCCACTGATGATGAGTTCCTGGATGACATCAACACCCTGATCGTCCTCTTCTTGACTAGAGGAGCTTCTGTGAAGAAGATTAGGGAAAAGAGCAGAAAGGGTATAAGAGAGCTTCTGGATGTTCTAGTACCTAAGTACAACATAAACATCATTAAAAGGAATGCCGGTACAACTTTGGGTCCAAGAGTGATCACCCTTCCTAGAATTGCGGCTTGTTTCCCATGTAGGACGATTGATCTAGTCCACAAAGGTGCTGGCAGACTCTTAGTTTCAAGTACTACTGTGTTTGGGACAGAGCTTCCTAGAGCTTTCATGGCTTCTATGGTGCCTGCAATGCTCCCAAAAGGGTTAGGTTGTCATCCCCAGCTCTTTCTTATAGCTGTCTTCATAGATGATTTGCTTCATCCAACTGGAGCCAAGACTTCTGTGAAGAGTATGTGGGGTTATTACTTAGCATCTTATAAGAATGATGCTTCCAAACAAGAGCTCAGAATAGGAATGTGCAGGAAGTGGGGAATCACCAAGCACTCTGGAGCCATCAAGGATGCTATTGGATCTTTGAAAGAGACTTCTCTTGAGAAGCTTAGAGTTATGAGGCCAGGAGATGAGATGGAATCTGTGATCCAGGAGATGCTGGCATTAGCCTAAAGAGAGTGCAGATTGGAGGATCTGCTCAAGGTCGACGCACAACTTGCCTTGAGTATTGAGGTTGTTTAATTCGGGTAAAGAGTTGCTGCACACAAAGGGGAGCTTACAGTACAAACAATTAGATAGTTTAGTTGAATCTTGATGTTTGTTTGTATTGTAAGCCCGGTCATTGTGTTTATTAAAAAAAAAATTTTTAAAAACACGAAATTTATCAACCATTCACCTCAGAAAGTTTTGATGCGTTGAAGAAAAGAGTCTTGGACGAAGAAAAAGTCGGGAAGAAAGTTATCGTTGCATTGATGCTTGATGAAATGGAAATTAAACACGTATTTAGTACCTTCGAGATGAAAAAATTAGAGGCTATGTAGATATAGGATCTAAAATCGAAACATGCGATGACATACCTTTAGCGAAAGATGCATTAGTTTTTATGGCGGTCGCGTTAAATGATAGGTGGGAAATTCCTTTAGGATATTTTTTAGTGAATGGGATAAATGCTTCGACGAATGTTGGCCTTATACGAGATTGTTTACAACGTCTGAACGAGATTAATGTTGAGGTAGTGTCTTTAACTTTAGATGGTCAACCGCAACACTTCGCGACAGTACGCGAAGTCGGAGCTACTTTTTCAAAATGCAACTTAATCACGTAAAGAAACTGCCATGAACAAAAGGTGAAAATCAATTTGCTTTATCTTTGTTCTATAAATCGCCGAATGCATACTCTCATTTAAAAGAAAATTACACGTTTGCATTGTCGTGCGTTCAAGTGATTCGGACATGGGTGAATCACCTTCACCTGTCGCTCGGAATCAGTCCCGTTTTATCGTTGATTTTCGCAAAATTAGCAACGAAAACTAAAGCGATGACCGGATTCGAAGCAGAGTGCGTTTTAATGTGGGACGAGATGTCGATCAAGTGGCTTCTCAAATATAATTCGAAAGGTGATTTGATCGAACATTTCCAAGAGCTCGGCAAACTCGACAGAAGTAATGAAACGACGAATTCGTATTGGATTTTATGATTCGCGGTCTTAAATTGTCATGGAAGCAACCGCTTTCGTATGTCGTGCCATATGGAAACGTGCACAACATTGATTTAAAATCCCTTCTGGAAATGGTTTTAAATTCTCTTTTTTCAACCGGTTTCCATGTTCGCTACATGGTATGCAACCAGGGATCAAATAATCGTACGGTGATTGTATCTATGGAGGGGGGGGGGGGGGGGGGGGGGGGGCACAAGCCGTATATTGAGCGCGCCGGGCATAAAATCTTTTTCGAGTACGATGTACCACACTTAATAAAAAGCGTCCGGAACAATTTGCTCGCGAGAGATTTTATAATAAATAATTATCGCGTTTCGTGGCAATTCGCGAACTTCGTAACATCGAACGTCATCGAATATGCAAAGCCGCACCAAAGCTGTCAGATATGCATGTCGAACCGAATGCATTTAAAAAAATGAAGGTAATCCTCGCGACACAAGTTTTCAGCCGGTCGGCCAGCCACAACCCGCAGACGGCCAAAGCATTCAACGGGACCCCCCGAAGTCTCCCTCCGTGGAAATTCTAAGCGACAGCGACGGGCCGCCGTCACTGCGCGCCCCGGAAGAATCCACGGAGGAAGACAGCGGGTCAGAGGCGTTTACAGCGGTTCCATCCCACGTGGCGGAGATCCACCTGGTAACGGACATTATGGACGACATCGAGCTCGAAGCCAGTCCCTTATGGGACAACATTCGGGGATATACCCGAGAACTCCGGCCCGTCGAGTATATCCGGCCGGGAGTTTTAACCGACCTCCGGCGAACGATACTCGCCCTGACGCACCGGAACGGCGGCTCATGTCCCCTGAATGACGCGCTAGGGGGACCCGTCCGGTTCGCCACATCCATCTACATTCGAGACCCGACCCCGACGTGTCACCAAGGGGTCGAAACGGAGACGAGAACAGTCCGCGACCAAGCCACGCAAATGTATCTGCCGGCCACAAGGGACCATAGCGCGCAAACAACCTCCGCGTCACCGGTCAAGGTACACACATCAGCGACCGCCGCACGTCACCACCCGGTCCACCAACCACGGCCAGAGCGGATGCGGTCACAACCTCCACCGACCAACCGGGGCGTCAGCCGGAACCACGCCGCATTCACGAACAACACGACGCCCGGTTCCCGGTATAGCCGGTGTTTTAACTGCGGCGAAGCTTCGCACAAAAAGCCGGAATGCACCGTTCCGAAGCAAACCGTATGCTACATATGCGGGACCCCGGACGTCACCGTCCGGAATTGTTCCTTGCACGGGACCCACTGGCGCGCCGCAGGACCGTACGTACGTACGTTGGGACGCAACGTCCCCAGGAAGGAAATCCTCCCAAGGGATCTCCCTGACGCCAAAGACGGCACCGACCGCCATTAAGACGGGTGGCCACTCGGCTTCGATTTTGTTCGTTTCGTTGATTTAGATCATTTAACGTCAACCATAAGTTCGCCAGTCACTTTCAGTTATTGCTCAGATCATTTAATGGCAACCATAAGTCCACCTTTAATTTTAGTTATGAAATTAGGTTCACGGCCATCATAAGTCCGCCCGGAATTTTATTTATTGTTTTACTATAACGGCAACCATAAGTCCGCCCAGAAATTTTGTTTAGTTTTTACCTTATTATTCCGGCAACCATAAGTCTGCCCTTATTGTTTTGTGGTTTAATTTGCTTCCGGCGACCACAAGCCCGGCCTGGAATTACCGTTCCATAGTTTACTCACGTTTTTGTTTTCTTACATTGTCCGGCCACCGAGCCCGAGTATCGTACCGCCATACTGTGATACGGGCAGGCTAAGTACCGTAAGCCCCGAAATAAACGACGCTAGTCGATATCCCGTAGGAGTTAGATTCCACCCAGGGTTACCTACCGAGTGATCACACGAAGGAATTAGCTCTATCGGTTACCTACCTGACTTTATACGGCTACCTTACCAGGCTCTCTACCGTCTAATAAGCAACCCTAATTATGGGCACGATTACCGCTATCTGTAATAAATTAATTGATATCAGTTCTATCAGTCAGCTGTCTCTCACCCACCCCGATCCTCCCGCATACCTTACCCTAGGACGCAGGACTCCAACCTGGGGGCACGCGCCATGCATGCCTCCAGACCGAGGGACTTCTTCCGGAACCACCTCCGGAGGTAGGAAGGTATCACCACCCGCCTACCCAGGGAAGGACTGACCTGAAGCTCCGGACCACGGCTCCCTAACCTCATTGGCGTCGACAAATCCCGGGCATCATCTTTGGAGGGGGCTCTGTAACGAATTTTTCGTTCCACCTGACATGGCAGCCTGCAGGGGGTTGGATGTACGACCCTGGGCGCCGATGAATAAACCAATCAACCCGACAGCGTGCAACCCCACTCGTCGGCTACCTTTTTTTCTATCGTCGGTGCTTCTCAACGGTCAACCGTGCGTCGAAGTTCGCGCAAGACCGCGCCTCAACGTAAGGAGTTCGGCGGGTGCGGCGAGGGAAGCGGTGCCGTGAATTTTCGTGCCTGGTGGCAATAATCGTGAGCCAACCACCGAGACACGGCACGCCTGTCCGGCGAAGTGAGCAACCCCCTTTCCCGTCGCCCGTTCCGGGCTCCAAGAGGCTGGCGCGCGGTGAGGGGAATACGTCGGAGGGTTCGGGAGCACTCGGCTCCTTAGCGAGCTGTGCACGACTCTCGTCGCGCTCCCTCCTCCTCCGCTCGCGCCAGCTCGCGCCACTCGATGGCCAGCGAGGAGTACGCGGCGCAGGAGGACCAGCGAGAAGCATACAGAAAGAAAGCATAACAATGTTACCATACATCATAATTCGCGGCAACCCGGCAATAAGGAGGAAAGAAGGGGAAGCATGCTTAGGCTAAGTACGCCGGCCGGATAACGAGAGGAGAAAGTTCACCGGACCATCGTAGAGTGAAGAAGTTAATTTTTATCGTGCGACTTCGAGTAAAGTATATCAGGTGTGACGACTTATTTATCTAGATTCCGTAAGTTGGTTCTATATTAATGAGAAGGAGAAAGAGTATCCAGGGACAAGACAGCCACGTAATTAAGTCCTGAGGCGATCAGTGACATTAATTACAAATAAATTTTGAATGGTTTGCGGTAGTTCCGCGTTCTAGAATCTCTTGTTGCCGGCACAAGCCGATATTTCATCCTTTGTGAAGCTGCCCGGCCCTCGATTACTCTCTACTCTTAATCTAATCATCTTTATTTGTTACAATTGTTACGCACACCTGCGGCCGTCCTCTACAGCAGTCGCGTCGTGGTGTTTACCTATTTTGTATCGAGTCGTCGTGCCAAGTTCTATGTCGTCTCCCGAAAATGTAAAATGACCATAAAATCGTAGTCTTTCCCTCTTCGCGTCGTACAATATTAGGGCAGCTTACCGTCGCTGCATTAATTATTAAGAGGCTAGCGATAATTGATGAATTCTCACAGCGGTTACCTATTCTTATTTGTTACCTACAGGGTGTTACCAAATATTATTTATTCTCTTAAAGGGGGTTACCTATTATTATTTATTATCTACAGGGTGCTACCTAATATTCTTTATTCTCTTAAAGGGGGTTACCTATTATTATTTATTATCTACCGGGTGCTACCTAATATTATTTATTACCTACAGGGTGCTACCTAATATTTTTTTCTTCCTTAAAGGGGGTTACCTATTATTATTTATTACCTACAGGGTGTTACCAAATATTATTTATTCTCTCAAAGGGGGTTACCTATTATTAGTTATTAGCTACAGGGTGCTACCTAATATTATTTATTCTCTCGGACGAGGCTACCTCCCGATTAGGTTAATTAGACTAACGACGGATCAATGTTATCTCTTCCACTACGGAGCGGTTACAAGTAGAATTACGTAAATCGACCCTAGTGTAACCAGTATCAAATATAATAGCCAACATTAAGTAAACATGTTACCTCCGCTGAGTTGCATAGTGTTGCTCAATATGGTACCCGATCGCCCCAATCCTCCACGTCCACCCCCTCTGCCTTACCGACCAGCCGTCGGGCTGAGCCAATCGACTTGAAGCCCGAGGCCTCCGCGCTCGCCTCTCGGGGTGGAGCGGGGACGTGTAGGGGACATCCGGGACGGCGAACTTAAATAAAGCCGACTTTGGTCGGGGGTACGAGGTCGTACCTGGCGCCCGTCCGTACCCGTTTGCCCCCTACTACGTCAGCAGGTCCTGCTTCTCCTACGCCGGAGCGATGGAAGCTAGCGCGGACGAACGCGCGCTCCTCCTCGGGTCGCGGGACGGGAAAGCCTCGGTAGGCGCGGGAAAACCCGTTACAAATGGCGCCCAACGTTAACGGCCGATTCATTCGGTTTCGGCCGCGATCAATGTCGGCACAATCACGGGCGAATTGCAGCATTCGGAATATATTGCCACCGCGAATTTCATTCAAAGAGTCAATGATTTGTTCGATTGTTTAAATAACCGGTGTTATACTGATCCGAATCCGTTGATACGCGCTTTATGCAGTGCGCAGCCACATGTTGAAAGTTTTCTGCATACGTCCCTCCAGTGATTCGAAAAATGGACCGTTTTAATTGGAAAGAACCCAAGCATTTATTAAAGGGTACCGCGACCCAACCAAATCGAAAGTTATTAAAAATCACCCACCAATAAGTGGTGCACCATCAAAAAGAAGCGCGCATGGATTCACACACACATATAATGTACAGGATTTGGAATCCGAAAATACTGTGAAAGTGACGCACCATGGGGTCCCTGACTTTGCGCGTGACGCGCCATGCATGCGCGTATACGCTGTTAATATGATTTTTCTTTAGTATTATGTGATAGGAATGTAAAATGTAAAATATTAAAATCATATTTTGCCGCTCGTAGTAGGCCTTATCGAAGGAAAACGCTTACGCGTTAATATCGGTCCTACGATATTTGATCAAGTAGGGCTAGATCCCGAAAAGAGGGGGAAATGGACGAAAGCGAGAGTGTCACGGAAGGAGCATCTCCCAATACTCCTTGTCTAGTTGTCGTCGTATAAGTGTATTTCTGTCTAGCCTGTCGGTAACCTTCGTCTATTCAATCCATCGTGGTCCACTGACGCGTCAATTACGAAAATCGTCGCAGTTATTGTAAAAACCAAACGGTTTGACAAGTCTTCTGTCAGACAGTTCGGTTTGGTTTGTCTCGGTAAGCTCGAGAAAATTTACCTAGTGAAGTAAGTGAAGTTGTCGATCTTGGGGAGCGATCAATCGAGGATCGAAAATGAAGGACGTCCGTTCCTGTTAATGAACCACAAACTGTTCTGTAACCCGAAAACAACTAAGTGTTGAATAAATCTATAGTATTCTCTCTAACGTTAGTCTTGTAAAGCTTTTTGATGATTCCGCAACTCTTCGGGTCATCCAACTGTACCCTCCCTATTGTGAGTTTCAAACTTTTCGAAATTTATGACTATTAGCCTCATTATGCTAACGGGCGTCCAACTATTTTTCCATTAAATTTACCGATATTTATTAAAAATACCAAAAGAGCCCTGCCAGCCCTTGACCCAGGCCACGGCAGGTGCGGGAAGAGAGAATCCCGTCTCAATTATCAAATATTATTTAAATATTGGAGAGGATAATGTTTTAATAATTGATCGTGTTTTTTTTATAATAGATTGTTACGGACCGTTCAGCCTAGCAACAAACGGCCGAACAATCCGTCGATGCACGCGCATCCCCGTCAGCAAATTCCATCAAACACGTTGACCCGCGACGGAAACTTCCATCGCGACTCCACGCGCTACTTGGTCATCACTACAGTTAAGCAACCCTAAGAACAATTGCAACTATTGATCACTCGATTTCCTAATCGGTACCTCGATATTTCCTGGTTACCCCCGCGGGGCTCCCCAACACCGTCACCCCATGGTAACGAGGATTCTCAACCCAAAATTATCTTCAGTCTTAATTAATTACTCCGTCCTGACAGACGTGTCCCTCGCCGACCGTTACTCAGACCATAGATTGTCGCGAGTGTACCTTCGAGTTCGGGAAATCGAGCGACCAAATTGATTAAGAACTCTGTACGTGAGTGCAACCGTTTTGCGGCGCATCACGCCCTCGAAATACCTTTGTACCGCGTTAATTACCGGACCGGCATTACGCGTCGGGATATTTCGAGTATTCAATCTCTAACCACAATCGAACTGTAACCGTGCGCATCATATTACTCTCCGTTCGCTCGGCTCCTTTTTGCCGACCCAGCGGAATCAACACATCGTAGTGGCAGCGTCGAGAACGAGCACACCAGTGTAAGCCACTACGATAGTATTTGTGATAACGCAGAATAAAAACCAGACATCACCGGAGAATAGAGGAACTCATTCCGACTTCCCCGACCTTCACAGCTATTCGCCGACGCGAGCAATCCGATGAAGAGTACACACACACACACACACTACACGGAAACCAGATGAGTTGCGTTACACCGCTTTGAATTGAACAGAGCCTACCAGTCGAGTACCTGACACTCAACTATAAAAATAATAGCAAAAATCTTAACATATTACGATGGAAACCCGTACGTAACAAGATTATATATAAATGGTTTTTATTCAAACTAATATTTTCCATGACTTACATTACTTACTAATGCTTTTCAAGTGTATATACTGCAGATAATATAAACAATTTAGTGCATGCAGTTACTAATTCATCCATGATTAGTTAACGAAACATTTATCCTCAATTTTGCATGCTTATCAGGCATTTAAATCTGCTTCTTTAATTTCGCTGTAACCCTATTTCCAACCTTCCTGCTCTCCACACATCCTTCTCCTCCTAATGGAAGACGTCCACTACCTTCGTGTGGTTTCCATTGAGTAATTTTAGCTCACGCACGTTTTTTAAATTGCTGTCTCTGTAGCATGATTTTATAATTTTATTGCAAGGCGTTAACTAAACTTAGCTAAGAGTGGGCACGAATACATAAATAAAAACTCCTGGCTTGATTCTTAATTTTGTTTCATTGATATTTATGTCAAATAAAATTCCTTTATATGCAAGCAATGAGAACACAATAAAAAAAATTATAAAAGCAAAAATTGTTCGAGGGTGATTCGATCGGCCGACTCTAGGAATTGCGAATTTAGAGACAGCAGAGTGTTCACGTTTTCGTGACTCCGCCCACGGGGCATGTACACTCTCGAGTGATGTCATACACATCTACCGCCACGACGCCAAGCGGCAGTTTCGGGCGGAAAACACCTGGCTTCAATCGGCCTATTCGCTGTGTGCAAGACTGGTAAGGCCCTCTAGTGACTCGATAGCCGCACTTTTCCTGGCTTATTTCCGAATCTTACTATGTAATTATTTTGATTTCTCGACGATTTTCAAAGAAGCTACCACCATAAAACAAATTTGTGTTCACTATTAGTTGCAGACGTATCGAAGGATTTTTTTCTGTATAAACAAATATAAGTAAATTATAAAAAATATATTTATTGATACGAAAGTTCATCACATTTAGAGGTATCGATATTTTGAGTATCATAAAGTAATGCTATTTCTGTGGACTTTTAGGTACATACTCGGTTTTTTTCATGAGGGTCATCTTGCATACTGGATTTGAGAAAGTATTTCACAGCATAAATTTTCAGACTGAACCGCCAGGGAAAGGCAAGGATTTGGTAAATGCCGGACATGTTATAAATGTCGAAGAGCACAGAGAGTCAGGTGTTCGTATTTTTATCGCAGGTGATGTTATTAGACAAACGTCCGTTACGAAAAAAGAATATCGTGTGGGGGTGAAAATCGCGCCTGAACATGACCAGGAACGCCTGAGCGCGTGAAAGTGGTCAAGTAGTGGGAGTAGACCGGCAGACGTGGGGAAGCCGCATATATAGTAATAGAAGCGCGCTCGACCCAAGTTTCGTATCTATTTATTTGATTATTTCAATAACCAGTGGGACTATTTTAACATGTTTTTTTTAATTTGGAGTAAGTCGATCACCAGAATCTGATTCTTTACTCAAATTTCATGTAAAATGAACGAAAAACTTTTTTCAGATATTTTAACCTACACGTCCTCACATTAATATAATGTAGGATCCGTGGATCGTGACAAACGGTTGTCGAACATTCAGGAAGCTTTGAAAGAGGATTAGCACTGTCGAAATTTCTCGAATGACAATAACAACGAACCTTCGCGAAGGATCGCCTGATGTTGACTATCAGAATGGGCGCGACAATAAGAAGAAGCGTCAGTCGAGATCGGTCGAGCGAGCGAAGAAGAACGAGCTGACGTCTAAGGAGTCCAAACCAATTTATCGTCTAAATCCTTGTGCGCATTTATATTCTCTTACACTGATCATAATTTAATTCTTTTTTCGGTAATAAAATTCATTCGACAAAATTGACTACTCCTCATTTCCCACACTGTTGGTTTCGACAATAATATAATGCAATTATCATTTTTAATATTTAATGTTGCACTTCGTACATTGAACAATTAAGAATATTATTAAATATTATTCGAATATTATTCGAAAAAGGCTAGCAAAATTTTCTAAGCCGCAACTGGCTGAAAATATAAATAATATTTATTTTTGCAAAGAAAGCAAAAGCTCCAAACCGAATGAATTTTATAGTAGCGACAGTTTTAAACATTTTAATTTACAAAAAATAGTTGCTTTTTTACACGCATTCATCGGATGTGATACAACATCTTGCCTTTTTAAAATTAGAAAACATAAATTAACAGATTCGTTTCCCCATGAAGAATTAGTGCAGTTAGCTTCAGTTTTTTATGACAAACATGCTAGTTGCGATATGATAGCTTCTACTGCGTTTGAGTTAACTCGAGGAATTTATGCGAGTAAAGCTAAAAAAAGATTGATCGAAAAGTCAAGCTCCTTCTCGTTAAACGATTTGCGGTACTCAAATTTTAGCAAAAGGAAAATAAAGAATAAAGCCCGGTTCCACAACTCGGGTTTAAACGCGAGATTTGTTAACCGAGCGTTAAATCTAACCCCTACTTTAACGAGCGGTTTATCGTACTTGCGTTCCACAATCCACTTTTAACCAAGGTTTCCGAAAACCTATAGCCCGTTACAGATAACTCCAACCGCGCGTTTATTTCTTTTCAAATGTCCTCTGTGATTGGCTTTCTGGAATGGGGTAGTGAAAGGGATGTTATTATGCATATATGACTCTACAAACAAAGGCCAAAGATATTTATGTATAAAAATGAAAAATGGCTTCGAAACGAGGTGCTAATTTCTCCACGGTGGAAAAAGAAATCTTAATTAATTTGGTGACAGCGTATAAGGATACCATCGAAAATAAAACAAGTACGCTTCGCGTACTTGATGGGGGGCTGCGCCCCCCATACCCCACGCCCGCTTCGCGCTCCGCGTTCTGTTGATCATTTACTTGAATTGTTGGGTATTGAAATATTATGTTGTTTTTATGTTGTTGTGAATTATAATTGACCATATAGGATTATGTGTTTTGCTCTTAATATATCTTCAGTAAGAGCGATTGTTCGAAATGTGATGATTGAATTTTTATTAGATTTACATTAGTAAGCACTTACAACTTTACAATATAAGGATTGCATATTTTATTTCCAGGATATATTTTGAATGTTGATTAACATGTCCCTTAGAGCCGTTTTAATAGGTACTCACGCAGTAGTTTTCAATTTTTTGGTAAACAATTTTTATAATTCCCACATTATTAACTATCCCAAGTATCGATATAGTAATCGATTGTTGACACAGACGCACACATAAGCGTACTGTACGTCAGCGTAAGAAGTATACTTTGGGGTGCGTATCACGCCGCCATTTTGGTCGACGTTTCGTTTTTTTTAATTGTTAAAAATTTTTTTTTATTGTTAAAATTTAGTCTGTTTATGGTCGTTGGTAGAATTTAATTAGAGATGCTAAAACATTATCTACCGTCTATTTTTCGAGAAAAAAAAAATTATTGCGATAATAAAAAAAGAATCGTATCACACTTCAGAGCGTTCATTTGGATGCTCGTCTATGTGCATACGGCATGAAGATGTTTCTAGCGGGGGCGTACGCAAAAGAAATTAGAATGGGCGTACGCAAAAGAAACCAGCAGGGGCGTACGCAAGAGAAAAAAAAATAAATATATTAAACATTTGAAAGACACGAGGTTTGTTCTTTTTCGGCGAACTCTCCAGAAACCCCTACACTAGTTTAATAAGTATACACTGAACTATATACCTATATTTATTGAATTAGTGCAGGGATTTCCGGGGAGTTCGCCGAAAAAGAACAAATTTACGAGCACACGACGATACTAGCGGCATCTTACCACTGGGGCAAGAAATGCGCTTTACTGGGACTCGATCTTCGTCGATATGATGAATCTTCCCTCTCTTTCGTTAATCAGTGATCCACGTCTGTGATTATAATCGCGAGCTGTCAGTGTTGTTCTTTTATACTAAATTAATAATATTTGTAAAGTGAGAAAAAGTATAAAAGTGTAAGTGTTATGAATAATTTTAATATATGTGTATAATAAAAGTGTAGACAATATTAATAAGTTCAAAAAGAGTGTAATATTCTATTCGATTGCAAAAAAACATTTAAAACGTTTATCAAACAAGTGTTATTTTGTGGCAAAAAAACATGCTTAAAAACTATTTAAATAATGTGTTATAATTGTTCAAATCACTTTAAACTCTTAGAATACTTAAAAAGTGTTAAAATGAAGGTAATAGGCTGAAATAAAAAAATTTCGTTCACACGTTTTCATACAACTAGCAAAAATGCAAAGAAACGTTTTCTTTTGTTTAAATTTAGTGATTAACAAAATTGTAAAGTGTTTGAAGTGTAGAAGACACTTCTTTGAGGTCTCATAAAGATATACTACAAGTTATGTAAACATTTGTTCACAGGTTGCTGAGATCCGGACATCAATGGACACAAAAGTAGGTTTTTGGCCTAAAAATAGGTATGTTTTTAATAATTTTTATATTTAACAAAATCCAAATGGACTTATATTAAAAAGGTCTCTTCATTATAATGAAATACATATTTGGTATAAATTTCAGATTGATCCGGTCATTGGTTGCTGAGAATGGAGTGCGGACGGACGGCTCCTGTGACGAAAACTTTTGGAAGGCAATATTAATAGGCACTTTTTTTTTTTTTAATGTTTTTTAATAAATATTTATATATTATAGTGAGTGCCTAAAAACTACTGAGTAAATGGGAGTAAATTACTAGTAGATTAATTATTTGCAAATTCCAAAGTTGTGAGCTAACTTCACGAAGGTACGAAAGAGTTATATCTTTCTTGGTGCCATACAACATTACCTCACCTACCCTCACCTCCAAATTTTGGTTTTCAATGCTGGAGAAAATGGCGGAAAGTCAAAACGTAAGTGTAACGTACGCTCAAAATTATTGAGGCGCAACGTGTTGTTAAATGATAAGAGACGAATGGGTGATAATTAAACTTTATTTAGAAAGATGTTATGAGATAGAATTCACAAGGTAACTAAAGCACGTGTTTACTGCGTCTCTGCTCTTTTCGAATCGGTGAAGAAGCTAGATGCATAGAGAATAGGAGAACGCCGAGTCGGTGATACGACGTGAAGCGAGGAACCTCTCGTTAGCGCTGCGGCGGCAACGCCGCGCACTGTGCGTCTTGAATCGCACCGCCCGCGATATTCAAAGTTGCTCGCGCTCCAACACTCCCCCTCGATTCAGGACGTAAGGGAAGCGGAACCTCGATTCTCGCCATGCCAAGAAGATCAAGACACTTGGCATGCTTTTGCTTCGGTACTCCTTTAGTCAAGACGTCCGTTGCCATGTCTGCAGTCGGCGTGTATGCGATGGCTATGTCGCCCTTTTCAAGGACCTCACGTACGTAGTGATGACGTACATCGATATGTTTAGTCCTGTTGTGGAAAATGGGGTTCTCGGCAAGCTTCCGAGCGCCGTTGTTATCGCAGAAGATCCTGACTTCTGCCATCTTTGCGAATCCGAGCTCGACGAGGAGGCGTCTCAGATACGTGGCCTCTTTCGCAGCCTCCGATAGAGCCATGTATTCGGCTTCCGTGGATGACAGCGCCACGGTCCTCTGTTTCCTGGACTCCCACGAAATCGGGCATCCACCGAGAAGGAAAACGAAGCCGGTGTATGATCTCCGATCACTCGGACAGTTTGCCCAGTCCGCGTCGACGAAGCCTTCCAGCGACCTTCCGGTGGGACGAAAACGAAGTCCGACATTTTGCGATCCACGCAAATATCTTAAAACTCGCTTCGCAATCACCCAGTGTTCGTTCCTGAAGCAGCTATTAAACTAACTAAGGTAGCTGACCGCGTAGGCAATGTCTGGACGAGTGCATACCGCGAGGTACATAAGTGCTCCCACCAACTCACGATATGGCAAGTTCCCTTCATCCAAGCTGGATTCTTCCTCGCACGCACCGATCCTCGTTCCGGATTCCAGTGGAGTAGACACGTCCTTCGAATCCTGCATCCCGAAACGTTCAAGAATCTCTCTGACATATGCAGTTTGACTCATCGTGATCTCGTCTTCGTGCTGGGAAAACTCCACTCCGAGACAATACTTTGCCGCACCAAGATCTATAATTTCAAAGACTTTTGAGAGGTATCTCCCGAAATCGTCAATTTCTTCCTTATTACGCGACGCGACGAGGATGTCGTCCACGTAAATACAGATCAGTAGGTTCTCTCCCGCTCCCTTGAAGTAGATGCAGGGGTCCGCGGAGGACTTTTTCAATCCGTAATGTGCTAACTCCTTGTCGATTCTGCCGTACCAGCAACGTCCTGCCTGGCGCAGACCGTACAGGGCCTTCTTGAGATGACAAACCTTGTTGCCATCTTCGAGTTCCTTGAGCATTCTCGCAGCCTTGCAGCCAACGTCGCTGCCGCGAGGTTCGGTTCGAATGATCATCTCGAGGGCCTCCGTCGTGTATCTCGGCACTTCCATGAACACCCTCTCCTCGAGTATTCCGTAGAGATACGCGGTGGTAATGTCGAATTGGTTCACCGTCATCCCGTTCTCTGCCGCGAGTGCTATCATCGTTCTGATTGAACCGAGCCGCGCTACGGGTGCGAACGTTTCGCAAAAGTCTATGCCGGATCGCTGTGCAAATCCTCTCGCGACGCGTCGTGCCTTCCTGCGAATTAACGCCCCATCGTGTCCGTACTTGTTCCGCAGCACGATTCGACTTCCGATCACCTTTTGATCGTTTGGTCTTTTAGCGATGACCCACGTGTCATTCTTGATGATAGACCTTATCTCCGAGGCTATAGCTCGGTGCCACTCGTCGGCGTACGGCCCGTGGACCGCCTGCTCCAGCGGTACTTTCGTTAAACGCGCATCTTCCTCGATGCAGTTTGCCGTTTGGTAAATTTTCTTAGGTCTCCCTCTCAGACCAGTTCGCTCGATTCTGGGCCTTCCTGGGCCTCGTCGCGGGGGATGGGCATCCTCGTCTGCGGGCGCGTCCCGTTGAATGCGCTCGTCCTGCTGACCGTAGTCGTCTGCCGCACGTCTTCGTATTTCGACGTCTTGATCGTTCGCCCGAGGATACACTATCTCGATGTCCGCAAAGTTCTTATCGTCGTGATGATGGGTATCAGGGGAAGATTCATTTCCTGATGTCATCGCCGGTATTCCCGTGAATTTCACGTCTCGAGCGATGTTTATGCGTTTCTCATCGAGTAACCAAATACGATACGCCTTGGACTCTTCTGAATATCCAACGAAGATGCCTTTCTTCGAACGAGGCTCAAGCTTACCTCTCGATGGTGTACGATCGACGACGCGAATACATGAGATCCGAATTCTCGAAGATGACTCACATCCGGTACTCTTCCGGACCATTTTTCATATGCAGTTTTACCTCCGAGGCTTCTGGATGGACATCGGTTACGGATGTAATTCGCCGTATTTATCGCCTCACCCCAAAAAGATGGAGGAAGTCGCGATTGTATGAGGAGGCACCTCGTCATGTCCATCAGCGTGCGATTCCGTCTTTCCGCGACGCCATTTTGCTCGGGTGTGTGTGTTACAGTCAAACGTCTACGAATTCCATTTGACTTTAGAAAAGCATCGAAAGCTTCATTCAGGTATTCCTTCCCGTTATCAGACTGAAGGAACTGTATTCGACGTCCGTGTCGATTTTCGGCGAGAGACTTATACTCTTTGAAGGCATCGAAAACTTAATCCTTCCGTCTGAGAAGTCGTATTTCGCACCACCTGGAATGATCATCGATGAAAGTCACGATATATCGGGCCTTACCGTTCGACTCGACGCGCATTGGTCCAACGACATCGCTGTGTATTATTTCTAGAAGCTGTGAGCGTCTCGTAGAATTTTTCGGAAACGGTGTCCTTGTCATCTTCCCGCGTAGGCATGTTTCGCAGTTAAATTCCTGCGATGACTCCTCGAATTCCATGCCTCGCACGGTGCCATCCCGATTGCACTCTACGAGATCCCGAATGTTAAGGTGGCCCATTCTCCGATGCCACAGCTTCACCGGACTTTTCTCGTTCGTTTCGCCGGCGATGTCAGCCTTTGCGGCGCATTCCTTGTTCGCTTCGCGAACGTAGTACAGTCCTTGGTTTCGATCGGCGACGAGTACAGTGTTCCCGTCTTTGTCGATGACTTCCGCCTTTTTCTTGTCGAAAAACACCACGTGGTCTCGATCTGTGATCTTGCCTACAGACAGTAAATTGGTGCGTAACTCGGGAACGTGTAGAACGTCATTTACCTTAACGTTTCTCGGTCAGCCATCGACGCTCGTTGCTATGGACACTGATCCCCTGCCTTGGATCTGCGTTGATGCCTTTCCGCTCGCGAGTTTCACGCTTCCGCTACATGGTTTAAAAGTACTCGCAAATTCCGCATCATCATTGCCCATATGGGTCGAACATCCGCTGTCCAAGCACCATTTTTCGCCGCTGCGCGCGATTTTTGCTTCGACAGGTTCGACTTCGAACGCGTATTCCGTTCCTGCGAACAGACTGGTCTCGTCTGCCGTGTTTGCGCTGTCCATGTCTTTCCTGGGAGCAGTACAATCGGCCGCCTTGTGGCCGATTTTCCGACAGCGATGGCATTTGTATTTAAATGATTCGCGTTTCGACTTATTCTCACTTTTACGTCCTCCTCTCGATTCGTTGACGTCTCTCTGTGTCGCATTTTGTGGTTTGAACCACTTCTTCCTCGCGAACATCGCGTTAGTCCCTGCGTCACGTGTTTCATTTTTTCTCGCATCATATTCTTCAATAATTTTCACGCGCAACGCCTCGAGATCCGGTAATTCGTCACGAGACTCGATGGCGCACCGAAAATTTTCAAACGTTGATGGGAGACTGTAAAGTAGCATCACGGTTAGTAAGTCACGATTTATTTCTATCTCCATCTCGTTTAATTTGTCCACCGTGTCGAAGAACTTGCGCAGATGCTCGCGCATGTCGTCACTGTCGGCCATCTTGTGTAGCATGAGCTGTTTCAACAATGTCGCCTTTCGTGGCGGCCCGCTCGATTGATAAATCGACTTAAGTTTCGACCACACTTCATGAGACGTATTGCATCCTTTTATTTGTTTCAGCTCCGACGGTTTGATAGATAGAATGATGTCCGATTTCGCCTTCTGATCTTCGATATCCCATTTTTCGGCAGCTTCCGCGGACGCCGCGTTTCCTGCAACGATCTCCGGCTTTGTCTTTCTGCCGTTCACGTATCCCCACGCGTCGTTCTTTGTTATAATTGCTTCCATTTGTATTTTCCACGTATCGTAGTTTTCTTTGCTAAGAAGCTCGATACGCACAACACTCGACGAAGTCATTTTTTTTTTGTATATGTCGCACTGAGACACCACAACGCAACTCTCTCGAACGTTCTCTCGTCACTCACGTGCCCTTTCTTTTTATTTATTTCTGACACTTTAATTTCCGTATGCATGGGCCCATAACCTATTGAGGCGCAACGTGTTGTTAAATGATAAGAGACGAATGGGTGATAATTAAACTTTATTTAGAAAGATGTTATGAGATAGAATTCACAAGGTAACTAAAGCACGTGTTTACTGCGTCTCTGCTCTTTTCGAATCGGTGAAGAAGCTAGATGCATAGAGAATAGGAGAACGCCGAGTCGGTGATACGGCGTGAAGCGAGGAACCTCTCGTTAGCGCTGCGGCGGCAACGCCGCGCACTGTGCGTCTTGAATCGCACCACCCGCGATATTCAAAGTTGCTCGCGCTCCAAAATTTTCTATTTGTTTTTTATATTAATTCATTTAATCGTAAGTGTATAATGATTAATTTAAATGAATATGTTTATTTGTTTTCTCTTTTTCTTTAGATGGATATACCGGATGATATACCGAATGAGGAACATAACGAACAGCCCGATGACGGAGAGGACGCCGAAGTATCAAGTATGTATTTATTTTATCATTGATGAAAAATTTTACTGAACATTTTTTGAAATAAAGCTTTTACATTTAATAATGAATTTGTTTTATCATTGTAGGGCCATATCGGGGTACGAGAGCAGGTCGGCGCCAACAAATAGCAAGAGAGCAGAGAGGTGCGGCGGTTATTCGCCTTCTACATTACATCCTCGACCCTTTTCCGTGGCGTCGGAGGTCCGGATCGAGGTGGTATCGCGGCAATAACCGCCGTGCCAATCGAGGTCGGGGTGCCATAAGAAACAACGATCGACCACCTCAAGAAAATTTAGAATTTAATCATAATATTAGTGATACTAATTATAATAATAATAATAATAATAATGAAAATAAATAAATATGTAATAATAAATTTTTTGTAAATAAATTATAAAAAATTATAAAAAAAAATAACAGAAATAACAATTTTTCAAAATAATTATAATAAAATTAAAAAAAAAAAAATTGTTTCTTTATTAATAAAAAAAAAAAAAAAAAAAAAAAAGCTAAATAATACTAAACGTAAGGTAAAAGACTCAATTATTGAACATGGACCAATTATTGAACACGCTTGTATTTTTATTAAGGGCAATTAGATATAATAATAATAAATAATAATAAAAAAAAAAAGAAAAAAAAATACAAGAGTATTCAATAATTGGTTCATGTTCAATAATTGGTTCATGTTCAATAATTGGATCTTTTACTTTACTATGCGTAAGCGTAACAAGCACGCGACGATGTTAACGACATCTTATCACTGGGGCAAGAAGTAAGCTTTGCTGGGACTCCATCATCGTCAGTATGAGTCTTCCCTCTCTTTCGGTTATTGGTGATCCACGCCTGTCACTGTGTTCATAAAGATTCATCGTTGTTTTTTTTTTTAATAGTTTTCTTAAATACTTTTGAATAATATTAATCGCGATAAGTGATAATTCGCATAATTTGATCGAGTGCAATGTGATGTAGTTATATGAACATTTTCTTTTTTTGTGAAGAAGTATATTTTGGAAGTGTAAAGTTACGTTCGAGGTTATTTTTTTTTTATGTTAAATTAATAATATTTGAGAAGTGAATAATATTTGAGAAGTGAAAAAAAAATATAAAAGTGTAAGTAATACGAGTGTTAATATGAATAATTTTGTATGTACATAAATAATAAGAGTGTAAACGATATGAATATTCTATTCAATGAAAAGAAACGTTAAAAACTTTTTTTATGGCAAGCATGCTGAAAAATTATAAAGAAAAAAAAATTATAAAGAAAACAAAAATTATAAAAAATAAAAAAAAACTTTGTTATAATTGTTCAAATGAGTTGAAACTCCTGGAACACTTAAAAGATGTTAAAATGAAAGTAAGAGAGTAAAATCAAAAAATTTCGTTCACGCGTTTCTGGAACCGGTAGAAAAATGCAAAAAAAAAAACGTTTTTTCTTTTCATATTGTATGGTTTAAACAATTGTGAAGTATTTAAACTCTAGAAGACACTTCTTTGAGGTCTTATAAAGAAATACTATAAGTTATATTAACATTGGTTTGCAGGTTGCTGAGATCCGGACATCGATGGACCCAAAAATAGCTTTTTAGCTCAAAAATAGGTATGTTTTTGACAATTTTTATATTTAACTAAGTCCAAATGGATTTATATTAAAAAGGTCTGTTCATTATAATAATATACAGATTTGGTATAAATTTCAGATTGATCCGGTCATTGGTTGCTGAGTATGGAGTGCGGACGGACGGCTCCTGTGACATGAATTTTTAGGAAGACAATATTAATAGGCACTTTTTATTTTTTTTTTATTTTTTAAATATTTATATAATATAGTGAGTGCCTAAAAACTGATAGTGTCAGTGTGAAACAAAAAGAAGAGTGCTGGAATCAAATCTGCAATGACTTGAATTACAACAGCATTTCAAACCACCGGTCAGTCAACTCTCTCAAGTCTTGTTGGGACAATCTTAAAAAAAAGACGAGGAAGCACTATGCTGATTTGCGCCGAGACCGTTTCGCTACAGGTAATCTCAGAACTTCAGAACAAGTGTAAAAAACTATTCAACAAATGTAACCATTAATTTTGGATGAAACTTATTTGTAATCACTTATTTACGTAGAAGATTGAAGCCAATAAGTAGTGTTAACATCATGCAATTTTAATTGTTGCAAATAATTAACCTTCATATTCATAGTGGGATATTCTTGTAGGTGGAGGGAAATCTCAGGTATCAGAAGATCCAATGTATGCTCGTATAAAAAGCATGATTGACTTGACGGTGACAGGATTAGAAAATCCTTTTGACAGTGAGAAAATCGTGGGTACGGAAACCTCATGGATACTCGACGGAAACCCTAACGATGAAAATTCTGGAGATGAGGATGAATATCCAATCGAGGTATACAAGTTTCTGTTTGTCGGCGGTTTAAAAATTTTAGCAGCATAATTTGCATGTAAATATGTTATGAACAATAATTCTTTATTTATAGATACTGGATGATGCCCTGGATCCGGATTTGATATACAATAGTGACTGGACGAAATGGAATCCCGCAATGTTACGACACCCAAAAAGCCAATCACTGCAAACAGATCAAGAAAAAAAAGTTCAAATAAAAGAGAGAACGGAAGAAGAAAATAAAGAAAATTCTGTCCCTTCGCCAACAAATGTTAATGTGAAGCGTGCGCATTTGATACATAAACGGAAACGCTTGCCTGAGACACAACAAAAACCGAGTGCCGCTTATCGAAATAAGCAATTTATTGAATTGGCCGAATCAAAAAAAGAGTTAGTCGAAATACTAAAAGAAGAAGAGCGTTCAAAATCGAGTTTGGAAATTGAAATTTTAAAAGTCAAATTAGAGAAAGAGCGTTGCGCGTTGGAAAAAGAACATTACGATTTGAAAGTCGGAAAAACAAAATTACTCGCATATGAGGCAATTTTGGAAAAAAAATTGCCATATCCGGTGAACTTCGAATAATACAATAACTGCAATATTATTAATTAGTTGTATGCATTAAGAGATTATTATAAATAAATGTTAAATACAAATAATTATGCATTATTTTTATTTGCATTTGGTTTGGTTTTCCTGATACCTTTGCTAATTCTGGACTCGATAGACCCATCAACCCCCATTGTTGAAGTTGGCGAACTTCCTGAATCGCTCTGCGCAACTAGTGGCAGATCTGACACTTCTATATTAGGCCCTCTTTCAAAGAAAAATGTCATGTTATATCAAATTCACGGCACCATGAAAGTTTAAGGCTCTATTTTCCAGGCAAGAGGTTTTGAAAAATTGCCATAAAATACTTGGTCGCTGAGCCGATTTAAAAAGGTTGTAATGAAAAATATTACTTATTTAAATTTAATAATAATTTTATAATTATTATATTTTTATTGTCAATTATTTTCACGGCATTTTCATTTTGATCTCACGACAGCGTTCATATAAAACTTTAATTTTTAATTTACTGGTGCAAAGTCATTTGAATTGAAATTGGTGGGAACGACCCATTCCCTGATAGTTAAATTACATTCGCAATTTGATTAGAGCTGGGATCTCATCGTTAGCCACATCTTTTTCTTCTTTCGTGGACCGGAGAGAATTCCGCCTCCCTGGTCAACAGCCACAGCTCGTCTTCTACTCCCAATTCTCTCTCGATTTTATCTTATCAAGCTGAAACACATAAACATATGTTCCAATGCTACAAAGGATTAAAAACAAAAATAATATCGAGTGAGTTTTTACTAACCTTTGGAAGTAACCATTTATTAATGAATTTTGCATGAGGTTTTGTACCCTATTTCGATGTTGCCTATTTACTTCGTGTCTTATTAGTCCTTCTTCCAAAATCTGTTCCCATGGTGCGGGCAGTTGAAGTGTCGGATCGTCTGGTGGCAAAAGTTCACCAGCACGTCTGGCAATGTTGTGCAATACTGCAGTTGCTACAATCATAGCTAGTAATGTATCCATTTTTTGGAACCTAGATCCAAGAGCTAAGACTGGAAACCTTCTCTTCCAGACTCCGAATGTTCTTTCAATAGTATTTCGAGTTCTAATGAGAGATTCGTCATACAGTTGTTCGGAGGGAGTCATCGGATTACCCAATGGTGTCATTATATACGATCGCAGTTGGTATCCACTGTCGCCAAGTAATAATCCATCTCCAAATGTATTGGCTTCGAATAAGGCGCGTATTCTAGAATTATTGAATATGGTGCAATCATGAACCGATCCTGGCCAGCGCGCTACAATGTCAGAAAATTCTAAATTTGCATTGCAAACGGCTTGGACATTTATCGAAAAATACCCTTTTCGATTTCTAAAAACTTCAGCATCGTTTCCACCTGCGTATGGGATATCATTACAATAATATTTATTGAAATATGCTTTGTATTGCCATAATATTGTGATACTTACCAAGTGACTGAATTTTAATGTGAGTACAGTCCAAGCTTCCAAGTACTCTTGGAAAACGTGCAATGTTAAAGAATTTTAACTGCGTTTGCTTCATTTTATTTGGCATTGTAGGAAACTTTATGTAATGTGGCCGGAGTCGAACAATTGCAGTTGTAACTTTTTGTACTATTCTATGTGCACTTGTCTTGCTGACTCCACTGAAGTCCCCAGCAGAAATAAGATGACTTCCAGTCGCATAAAACCGCAGTGCTAAAAGTAGTTGGTTCATAGGAGATATGGCATGGTTTCTAAAAAAAAAGTATAAATCTTATGCCAGATTAGGTTTGCACACGTAATATAATAATGATAGTAATCCGAAAAGATTTTAATAATATGGACATTCATATACTAAAAAGTATTGACTGTTCTCTTCGATGCTCTAGATCATGTCGTATTTGCTGCAGGACTTCAACTACATTTTCTTTCGATAAGCGAAATCGAGCACGAAAATCTATGTCATCAAACTCTTCGAAATGGTCTATTCGTCTTCTCACGACTTTTGGTCTTCGATGCACAACAAAATTTTCAACACCGCATTAATAATCCGTCTGTTTGCCATTCTTTTGCAACAATATTATTCAAGCGTTCACTCGAGTAATTATTAATCCACACGGAGAAAAATAGGTTGTTGCTACAATATAAATTATCATATGTGAAGTTAGGTTAAGAATCCGCAAGCAGCGAGCGTGCTGTCAGTTGATACACACACATCCTATATACCCTATATAACGAAGGTTTAGCCCGTTAAACGCTCAAACTTGGCTGGTTATATGTAACTGACGAATGCCCGGCTTAACCGTGGTTTAAGAAGTTGTGGAACGCGCGTTTCTCATTAAACCCGGTTTACCAACTTAAACGAGAGTTGTGGAACCTGCCCTAAGTTTGCCATTGGGCTTTGCCACCGACAGAAGGAGCAGCTAAACAACATGCGTTTAGAGTTTTTTTTATCCATTACATTTGTGGTTAGGAAATACGGACCTAAGAGCAACTGACTGGGATTAAAGAAAACCGGCTCATCCCGGTAGGAAGTACCGATCCTCCAATTCCTCAGAAGTTGATCGATCAAATTTCGTGTTCATGCAGCAAAAGAGGGTGCATAGATGCTTCGTGTAGCTGCAAAAAGGATGGTTTGCAGTGCACACTGTCACGAAAGCTCATGCTTCAATTAGTGTACATGTAAACGATCTGCAAGTTGAGTCGGAAGATGAATGTGAAATTGAAGAAAATAATTTTAATGAAATTAATATTCCAATCGAACATATATGTGCAGATTGATTTGATAACGAATCGAATTTTTCGAAGCCCGCGAAAAGAAAACGGCTAATGTAAATAGTTTTATAATTTTCATTGTAAGGATTGAAGTGTATAATAATGAAAGTTGTTAAAGATTGTCGTAAAGACTGTTTATGTTTGTATGAAGTAATAAAGACTGTCATAAAAGCTGTATAACTAGTTTCCCGCTTATTTCACATGAAATCTGAGTAAAGAATCAGATTCCGGTGATCGAGTTAACACAAGTTTAAAAAAATATGTTAAAATAGTCCCACTGGTTATTGAAATAATCAAACAAATAGATACGAAACTTGGTCCGATCGCTCGGACGTTTCTGGTCATGTTTAGGCGCGATTTTGACCTATTTAAACGTAATTAAACGAAAATCTAAGATTGACGATTTGCAAGTCAACAGTTCTAGTTTCAAAAGCCGCTTGCTAAACTTAAATCGGACGACCTCCAGAGCATCGAGCCTCTCCGCAAAATATGGTACAATAAAACGCTAATTGCAATAACGCAAAAACTAATAATCCAACAGTGCCCAGGTTTCGCACACAAAAAGTACGTATCAATACCTACTATCTCGCGAAGAGCCTGGCCTACAACTTTAAAAATGGCAGAGTTATACAGTTTTGAAAAAACGCTTTTATCTCGGTTTTTTTCAATGTATCTCTCTTAATTATGGACCTATCGGCTTATTTCAGCGCTTCTTTTATGCTTATTTCAATTACCTACAATTCATCAATTGGGACCAAATAGATTTCTTCATTATTTTTTGTTTTATAAGCAAAAAACGAAAAAAAGTGGTTTTTTTCACTAATTTGTTAGTAACAAAAAATAAAATGGGAATCAGTAGTTGACAAGTGGTCAATTATGATCGGGAGGTTGTTCCGCCTCTGATGGCACTCGCTGTTATCGTGTGCTAATTTTGTTTTTAAAAAAACCCTATTTGCTTGGCCTATTTATGAAAGAGCCATTAAGTTATCAAGAAACAAAATTGTACAATTAGCCTCTGATACAGTGGAGCAATCAGAGTGTGATGAGTGGTTCAACATTCGATATTTGAGAGTATCCGCGTGTAAAAAAGCTCATTGTATTAAAAGCAGAGTAAAGAAGACTGTGGAGTCACTGATCAGTGATATGTTATTTCCAAAGAAGCTCGATATCCGTGCTACTAGATATGGGAGAGAACACGAATCAAAAACCCGAGAAATGTATCAATCGTTATTTAATGTTAATGTGATGAATGTAGGCATCGTAATCAGTGAAAAACAGACGTGGATGTGTGCTAGTCTCGGCGGAGTTGTTATAGAAGATGCTAAAATTACCAAAATTGTTGAGATAAAATGTCCTAGTCGTGGCGAGAAAAAAAATTGTAGGCGCTAAGACGCACTTGGCGGTAAGGAGCAGCGGTCACATCGCCCGAAAAGATAGGCGAAACAGAAATGAGCGGAGTACCACCGCTACCCTCTTATGCCCCTCCTCCTAAAACCGTGTGAAAAAAGAGAACGAGGAGCGCGAAAGGGTAGCGGGAGAGACGAGACAGTCAGTCTCATGCTACTGAGACAGTCGGTCGATTATTGAAAGCGTATTAGACCCCGGATCATACATCACTTTGTTTAATAAAGAATCTCATCAGTTCTCCGATTATTATTACTTTACAATACCCCCCCCCCCCCTTATTGCCTCCTACACGGGGAGAAAAAGTCTTAGAATTTTTGTTATGAAATTGTAGGAAAAATTACCATGCTGTCCTATAATCTGTGTACATTTACCAAACTACAGAAAAAATGTCTTAAAACTCGAGGAAAAATTCTCAGTCGCAGCCCCGCAAAACTCCGATGCCAGCACAGTGAAAATTGTTGTGCTCGACACAAAAAGTTTGTTACCGATTTATTAAAATTTCCTTCTCCTTATCCAATAAAATTTCTTACACTATCGAGAAAATAATAAGTACATATAACAAAAAAGTATATATAATTGTACGATCCAGGAATTGTATAGCACACTTATAGGAGTATTAGCTAATTCTTTGCAGCACGTTGCAGAAGAAACCTAATACTTTTTTCCACAGTTTACGCATTTATAATGCCAGCGGGCGCATGATTCGTTTGTGAGAAGAGGGATGGCCATGCGCCACCTGTCGGTCGTGAGCGGTACTACTACTACTATATCTACGCTGTTATTACTTGGACACGCCCTACACTATACTGCACTGTCTCGTAATATACTGCTGGCCGGAAAACCTCTCGTCCGTTGGACGTGTTGACAAATGTCGAAAACGGACGACAACCGAACATTTCTTTTCTCTATTTTGCCTGTGTATATATATATATGAGATGAAAAAGGACAGCGTTTATAATGCGACCCGTCGGATGTAAACACGGACCGCGTGGTATGAGGTAGGCATGACGTAGGTACAAGTTCCGAGAAGAACCGAAAATGCTTGAACATCTTCTTTCTCCATTTTATCTATGAGATGAAAAAGGACAGCGCTTAAATTCATCACAAAACATCGTAAAAATTACCCTGCTACAGATGAAATTCTATGAAACCGTCTCTAAAATTTTACCGGAGCAATATTAATTTTCGTGCTGCTTAACACTAAAGAGTCCTAAATTTCAATAGAAATGTAAAATGTAGAATGCTGCCTCCAAATTTTTATCGTGCTCTCTGGGTAAAAATTCTAACGCTTCAGACCAATTTTTCAATGATTTAGCAGAAAATCTCCTATACATGTCGATTCCACACACTTTATCGGGCAAGCATGGTAATTTTTGTAGGACTTTTCTCTCCGTGTACAAAATATTGTTGATTCTAGTACAAAAACATGTAATGTGTCTT